>JAHKKF010538687.1:20751-32723 GCA_019740295.1 Labeo calbasu | reverse complement strand
CAAAGGAGAAGTGCTCACTAACACAGATTTAGACAGATTTATGAACAATATTTGAGAGAAATAGGCCTTTTGTGTACATAGAAAAAGTCTTAGATCTTGGAGTTCAGCTCATGAAAAATGAGGGCAAAAACAAAAGTGTTGCGTTTATAATTTTGGTCAGTGTAGATTTCATAACTGCAGCATTCATGGTGTTTGAAGTTGCAATGTTGATTCATTTTCCCATAGTGCTCTCCTGCTGAACTCTGTCATGTGGGCGTTCCGGGCAGAATTTGTTGCGACGCGAGCGACAGATTTTATTGGCATGATCAAAGACTGTGACGAAGCTGGATTTCCCAAGGTGACAGAACATACATATAAATCTACAGACAGGCCAAAAGCTTGTAGTTTATATTCACGATTGTCTTGTTTTTCAGCACCTGTTGTTTGCGTCTCTGGGTCGCAGTCTGTCCTGTGCTGACCCTCCAGAGAATGAAAGACTGTCCATACTCAACGAGGCTTGGAAGGTCATCACTAAAGTGCGCAGTCCAAGGGTAAACACCTCTGTCGACCTCTGAATCTTTTAAAGCATCCAGTATAGAAGGAAAATATGTAATATGAATTTAATATAGGATTGAATTGAAAATTAACATGTACTGTGTGTTTTTCAACTCAGGATTACATCAACTGTGCTGAGATCTGGGTGGAGTTCACCTGCCGTCACTTCACAGTGAGTTATCTGCACTGTGAGTGTTTATTGAGCAAAATTTTTAATTTCTGTCCATTTTTAAAAAATGTCATTTAAAATTTGTTCCCCATAGAAACGGGAGGTGAACACGGTTCTTGCTGACATCATCAAACATATGACTCCAGACAGAGCTTTTGAGGATGGATATCCACAGGTATGCAAGACCCCCCCCCCCCCCCCCCCCCAAAAAAAAAAACCATGATGATGTTAGGTGGTCTTGATCAAGTCAATTCATCCTCCTCCTTTTGTTTTGTTTAGCTGCAGTCAGTGATAAAGAAGATCCTCACCTACTTCCATGACTTCTCAGTGCTCTTCTCAATGGTATGACTATAGCAAACACAAACCTTTAGCAGGATTGTGCTCCATTCACACTTGAATGAAAATTGCATTTTGAATTCTAATTCAGTTGTTTAATTTGAATCATACAGAATTGTAATATGAATTCAAATGGAATTGCTGTTATTTATATGAAATACAATATATAATACTATATTATAATAAAATATTCAGATTACAATTCAGTATAGTTTAACACAAGTCAAGTTAGAATTGTTTTAATTCACTACATTTTCCAATTTTAATTACCCATAACCATGTTGTAATAAACACAACATATGGCCAACATTTGACATACTAACCTACCAAAATTTGTATTTCATTTATATATATTTCATTTATTTATTTCATGGACCAAGGTGGAAGAACAGAATGCTTTAATTTATGAAAAATGGTCTGTGATATGAAGAAATAAAACAATATAAATGATTTTAAAACATTTTACAGTCAACCTGTTCATATTTTGTGTTGCTGTTATGACTACATTTTTTTGGTTCCTGTTATTTTGACAGTACTAAACTTGGTTTAGAAAAAAATATGCATTAATTGTAGTAATTATTATTTATGTACTTTCAGAATACTGGTTAACTTTAACATCCCATTGAGCCAATTCAGCACAAATTCCTTTGAATTGTCCCCAAAATAAATAATTCTACTGGAACTGCAAATGAAAATATGGGTAGTAATATAAAAATGCTGATGTTTTGATGATTGCAGGAGAAGTTCTTGCCCTTTATGGACATGTTCCAGAAAGACAGCGTAAGGGTGGAAGTGTGTAAATCCATTATGGAGGTCTTCATCAAGTATGTTACTAATTACTAATAATTCTAGTTCTAGTTAAAAGGTTTCTCTCTTAGTTTAGGCTGATGTTGATTTTTTTGTTTAGACACCAGCAGGAAGCAACAAGAGATCCTGTCATTCTCAATGCGCTGTTGCACATCTGTAAGACCATGCATGACTCTGTCAAGTGAGTGAACTATTTTTTAAAGTGTCTCAGTGTTAATGTAGAAATGCAGAGTGTTACACTGACATGTTTGCGTGTGGTCTTTGTGTTGTAGTGCTCTAACTCTAGATGATGAGAAAAGAGCTCTGTCTCTGCTGATCAATGGATTTATTCGTATGGTGAGTCCTTGTCTTGCAGTACATCTGATAATTAGTCCTCATAAGATGTCCTGCATGAAGTGAAAGCTTGTTCTTTATAGTGCTTTATAAGTTCAACCGACACAAATATGAACTGGAATCATGTGTTTTTCATAACAGTCAGACCAGAATTTTAAAAATTGTTATTTTCTAGTAATCATATACATCATCATGAATTCATCTAGTTTAATCTCATGAAAATTACCATGTATTAAGAGCTCTGTATTATTTAACCTCAGAATTAATTTTTTTTCATTAATTGCTATAATGCAAGTAAATAGTGATATATCATTTCAACATTTTATTTTTTATATTTTGTTCCTTTCTTCACCAGGTGTCATTCGGGAGGGACTTTGAGCAGCAGTTGAGTTTCTGTGTGGAAGCCAGAGCGACTTTTTGTAATCTAGAGCCCGTCATCATTCACCTGATACATGTGAGCATTCTGTGTCTTAATGGATATGTTATGTATATCAGAGAATCCTAAACTATATGCTAGAAGTGACCCCTGAGAATAACTTAATATTTCAGTAATTTAAAAAACACAATTGCATGTTCACTGTAATCTGATGTTGGTTCACACATCACACAGGTAAATAAAAAAAAAAATACAAAAATCCAACTCCAGTTCTGGGGAACCTCTGCTCTGCACATTTTGTATGTATTTATTTAGCAAACTAGATTCAGATCATCAGCTCGTAAGGAGGGAGATCCATGAACTGAACCATGGGCATAAGATAAGAGAGACAATGTGCAGAGCAGTGCTACTTCAAGACTGAAATTGAGAATCACTGCCTTTAGTAATCAGGTTGAAACTGCAAGTCTAACATTAGTTAAATGAAGAGCTGAGGGATTGTCTGCCATGATGATATGAATTTCTCTCTTACAGACAGTGAATCAGTTAGCAATGGAGACCAGACGCGTAATGAAAGGCAATCACTCAAGGAAAACGGCTGCTTTTGTCAGGGTTTGTTTTTTTCTGTATCACTTTACATAATGTTAATGGGTGAATCTTATGAGAAACCTTTTTAAAATGTAATGTTTAAAATTATTTTTAACATAAAAAATTATGTATAAATAGTTATATAATAAAACTATATAAAATCTATTTTTTCTGCATTATGGTAATACTAGGGAGAAGTGTGCTTAATTATGAAAATTCTTACTTTCTTTCTTGCCATATTTCCATGCAATTTATTGCACTTCAATGTAGGCTCTTGCATGAGTCGACGCTAAATACCACCTGTCTCTGTCTTGCACAATTCTCATTAGAACTTGTGGTCTGACATCATACCTCGCCAGCACTGATGACATCCATGTTGTTCTTGGACGCCCTCTTTTTGTGGTACCTTTTACTCTTCCATGCAATGCGATGTTGGCAATCCTGTTTTTATCCATACGAAGTACGCGACCAAGCCACTGATGTCTTTCATGTACTTTTGCATGATCGTTTCTTTCTGATTAAGAGCCTTTCTGATGTCATCGTTTCTCATCTTGTCTATGATGCGAACTCCAAGTATTTTTCTAAGTGCTGCCATTTCAAATACAATTAGTTGTTTCTCGTCAGCACTCCTAAGTGTCCATACTTCGCAACCGTACAAGGCAATTGGGAGTGTTAGGGAACTGTACAGTCTCATTTTGGTCTCATTCTTGATGTTTTTGTTTTTCCAGATGTTGTTCAGGTTACTCATCACTTTCAAGGCCGTGCCTGTTCTTATTCTGATGTCTGTAGAGCGGTCACAGTTTGCTTAAAGTCGTTAAAGTTGTTAAAGTCGTTCCAAGATACTTGAATCTTTCCACATGTTGCAGTTCCTTCCCTCTGAGCAACAGTCCTTCTTTTATTTTATTTTCCACTATTCACTCAGACTTTGTACTTAGCAGCATCCACTCCGTTTTGGAGTCACTTATCTCTTGCCCGTACTTTAAACTGACCTTGTCGACTCTGTCCAAAAAGACCTGAGCATGTCAAGAGACCTTGGGTCAAGAGACCAATATCGTCGGCAAAACGTACGTCGTTAATAGTTCTGCCATTTACACGTGCTCCGTGGCTCTCCAGACCATCAAGTGCCTCTTGCGTTATGTGCTCTAGGGATATGTTGAAGAGATCTGGAGATAAAATGCAGCCTTGTCGGACACCGACTGTTTGCTGGAACCAATCTGTCATATTGTTCCCGACTTTTATAGCACTTTGCGTTTTCTAATAAAGATTCTCAATCAGATTGATCAGCTTGGGGTGTATTCCACAGTGGTGTAGCGCTTTCCAAAGGCCTTGATGTCACACTCGGTCAAAGGTCAAATTATGAAAATATTGTTACATAATATAATGTTGCTAAAATTTAGGCTTAATTTCCAATATGCAACATGTTTTTTGACAGACTTTGGGAGATTCCCCATTATAATGCTGCATAATCCGTTTTATTCCATAAGTACGTTTTTGCTGATTGTTGTGTGTTATTTATTTGCAGGCGTGCGCTGCCTACAGTTTCATCACCATTCCGTCCCTCACCAGTATCTTCAGCCGTCTCAACCTCTATCTGCTCTCTGGACAGGTAGCGCTTGCCAACCAGTGTCTGTCCCAGGGTGAGTGAGTCAGACTGACGATGCTCTTATACGTCCTTGTTCCAGCCTTGGAGAATGATAATTAAAATACGCTACTGTTCAACTATTTAGAATCTTTGGTCACACTTTATTTTAAGGTCCAGTTCTCGCTATTGACAAACCATTAACTATGGCTTTAACCTCAGTAAACTCTTAATTTGCTGCTTATTAATAGTTAGGTATTGGGTAGGATTAGGGATGTAGAATATGGTCATGCAGAGTAGGTGCTTTGTAAGTACTAATAAACAGCCAATATGTTAATAATAGGCATGCTAATAAGTAACTTGTTAATAGTGAGAAATGTTACTGAATCTTTATTAATGTTTTTAAAAGAAGTTTCATACTCTCCTAGGCTGTATTTGTTTGATTAAAAATACAGTAAAAACAAAGATATTATGAAATAAAAGTTAATTTATTCCTGTTATAGAATTTTCAGCAGCAAGTCTTCAGTGTCACATGATCCATCAGAAATTATTTCAGTATGCTGATTTGGTGCTCAATAAACTTTTTTGTGCTACTTTTGCTACTTAATATTTTTGTGGAAACAGTGATACATTATTTTCTTTTCAGGACTCTTTGATTAATAGAAAGTAAAAAAAAAAAAACAGCATTTATTTATACAGTCATAGTTGATTAATTGCATGTGTCTTTATTGAATAATAGCATTATTTCTTAAAAACTAAATTTTTTTTCAAACTGTTTTCAACACTGATCATAAGACATTGAGCACCAGGTCAGCCTATTAGAATGATTTCTGAAGGTTCTTGTTTGAAATTGTATTAATATTTAATAGGGCTGTCAAACGATTAATCGTGATTAATCGCATACAAAATAAGTTTGAATTTGCCTAATATGATTTAAATAACAAATAATATAATATAAATAACAAAATTGTGTACGGTGTGTAATTATTATGTACATATCAATACACACAAATTAATGTATTTAAAAGAAATATGTTATTTATGTACAAAATATTTTTATTTATATATAATATATATATTATATAAATATAAAAATTAAAATAAATACATATACTTGTAAATATTTCTTAAGCATATACATGGATGTGTTTGTATTTATATATACATAATTACACAGAGTGCACACACATATATTAGGCAAACTTTTATTTTGTATGCGATTAATTGTTTGACAGGTCTAATATTTAAATAAAATTTCACAACCTTACCGCTGATCAAATAAATGCAGCCTTGGTGAGAATAAGAGACTTCTTTCAAAAGATCTTAAAGATTCCAAACTTTCAGACTAGGGGCCTCATTCATAAAAAGTTGCGTATAAATCGTCCTAAATTTGTTCTGAGACACAAAAACACGTGCGTACACCTCTCTTCCAGATGTGACATTTATAAATCGCAAATGATCTTGAAATCAGCTGACTTGTGTCAGATCTCTGCCTTGTAAACACCCCCTAATTAATGTCTATAGCATATAAAAGAGCATCGGTCAACGTCGAAAAATTGAGAATGGCGAGTGGCAAGAAAAATTATTTTAGTGAGGCTGAAGTTAAAAAATTATTTACACATAAATTATTTTATAAAAACAAAACTGTAAATAGTTGACTTTTATATGTGTACACACAATAAAATAAATAATTTGTAGTGTCAAGAAAAACAGGATGCCTTTTTAGCGGTCTTGTTTCTTTTTAATTTATGGAGCGAATCACAGAAACAAGCCAAAACTCAGCTTAGCTTACCTTTTTTTCAGTTCCATGATCACACGAAAGCACAAGCAAACACAGGGCAACCTTGCAGATTTCAAAGCTTGCAAAACAAAACAACAACACCAACAACCAAAAAAAAAAGAAAGAAATAAAAACAATAACTAAATAAATAAATAAATGCAGTTACATAAATTTGAAAAGCTTTAGAATTTTTATTTTCATAAGCTTCTTATTTTGTGATCTCAAGGGTTTCAAAGTATATTTTAAGATCAGTTTTACAAAAGATAATATATGATGGTTTCTTTTGAATTATTTTTGACTTATGAATATAAAACTGTGCTAAGATAATTAACAGATTAATCATGTAAATCTGTTCATCAGAAAAAGATGGGTTTTGAAAACAAAAATATCCTGAGGATCTAAATGAAGGGCATTGTTTGTTTGTTTATTTATTTATGTCTATTTTAAAGTCCACCCAAAGTGAAAGAAAAAGGGCAATAGAAAAAGAAATGCGCAATATCTTCAACAGATATGTTACAAAAGGTACCCACTAACAGGTACATTTACAAGATAGCATCTGTGAATATTTTTGTAAAGTACTTTTACTGTATTAGAAATTGCATATTTGTATGGTAACATCCAAATGCTGTGCCAAGATATACAGTGAAGTTTAAGCCATTTTGATTTGATTTGACTGGATCCAACATTAAAGAAATTTCTTAACTGTTATTAAAACATGTCAAAAAAGGAGAGACAGCATAACTTGTCTCACTGTTTTTTTCTTTCGTTTTATGTAAAAATGAAACGAAATATAAATACGCTTACATATTTTGTGTAAGCTTATTTATTTAATTATATGCCATTTTATTTTGTTTCTCTGTTCACAAAAGTGCGGCAGATGCATTGTGACATGTCAAAACTCATGATAATCGTAATTGAATCGAATCATGAAACTATTGCCAATTCACACCCCTATTTCAGATGTTTGTGTACAAAACTGACCTCAGATCAGTGCAAAGAGCAGCCTCTACCATGATCAGCCAGGACTGGGTAATTGGATATGGACTATGAAAACTTAATTTTGGTTTCTGTGTTCATTTCTTAGCGGATGCGTTTCTAAAGGCAGCAGTCAGTCTTTTACCAGAAGTCCCGCGAACCATTAGTATCGAGGGTAAACAGCGATCATCTGAGCCCTTCCTTCTTGACTTTATTAACAACTTCCTCTCCACACTGCTCGTTGTACCGGTAATATATACGTAAATGTTTGCAGAAGTGTTTTAGCCTCATGTTGCTACTAGTACATATCTAAGCATGATTTTTCACTTGGTCTTATAGGATCATCCGGAGCAGGGTGTGTTGTATCTGGTGCGAGGGCTGTTGAATATGGTGCAGGACTACACCTGGGAAGACAACAGTGACGCCAAGATCCGCGTCTACGTCAGTGCTTTACCATTACTTGCAGCAATGAGCCAAGAAAGCTATCTCTACACCATTCCTAAAGGTACTGTAGTGGATAAATGATGACATGCTCTCTAACAAACATTAACATTGGCGTGATAATGAAGTCTAAATGGAAGCATGTTTGTTCCTGCTGCAGTGGATTCCAATGAAACCCTCTATGGAGGAGATCCCAAGTTCATTGCAGAGATCAACAAGTTGTGTGAGACTCTGATCGGTCAGGTTCTGGATCATTTAAAGGGGCTGGGCCGAGATGAGGTGAGATACTGTGTATAATGTTTTGTCTACTTGTTCTTTAATTCATCCATGTTCTTTGTAGCCAGAGTTTCTGGGTTCTACATTGGTTGATTTAAGAAAACAGGTTAAAATGTTGATAGAGAAGAGTTTACAGTCAAAAAAAGGTTACAATAAATCAAAATCAATAAATCAGAATTCACCATTTTAAACAGAAAAACATGTCACTTCCGATTCAGGAATTCTCATCCAGTAAGTTTTTATTTTAATGGGTTGAAATGAGCTATTGCTAAGAAACATGAGCAGTGTTGTAAGTTAGATCTTGTTGCTATTCAAAATTTGTTCATAAGAAAATTGCTGTCCAGGGTTTTGATTTTGCACGTCCAGTCATTTGCTTAATAAGACAATACTGCACACGTGTATGCACAGGACAGCACGTTTTGTTTTTTATAATTTTATAAACCTTATTCTGTTCTTCCAAAATAAACCTTATGAAGTAGTTATGTTCAAAAGACCATTTCCGCCACTGATACAAAAATAACAAAGTTAATAAAGTTTGTATCTCACAACTATATGAAAAAATAATGTCAGAATTGTGAGTTAGTGAGATATAGTTTTGTGAGATATAAGCTTGCAATTCTGAGAAATGAAGTCAAAATTGTGTGAAAGTCAAAACTTGCAATTTAGAATTATAGTCTGAATTACGATATGCATACTCGTAATTCTGAGAAATATTCAGAAATGCGAGATGTAAATTCGCAATTGAGAAATGAAGTCAAAATTGTGCAATATAAACTTACAGTTGTGCAATATACATTTAGAGTTATAATGTCAGAATTGCAAGATATAAAATCAGAATTGTGATATAACCTGGTAAAAGTCAAAATTGCGTGATACAAGAAATTCTCAGAAATTAAGTCAAAATTGTGACATATAAACTCGCAAATCTGAGAAATTAAGTCAAAATTGCGCAATAAAAAACTTAATTTAGAGTTCTAAATTGAGAATTGCAATTTTGGGAGCCTATCAGTCTTTTTTTCACCTCAAAATTGGACTTTATAACTGGCAATTGTGTTTATATCTCACAATTCTGAGAAAAAAAAAAGTTGGAATTGTGAGTTATAAAAACAGAATTGTTAGATATGAACTCATATTTGTGTGATATAAACTTGCAATTTAGAGTTATAAAGTCAGAATTGCGACATACAAACTTGCAATTGCGAGTTCTGAATTGTGAGATTTGAACTCGTAAATCTGAGAAATGAAGCCAGAATTGCGAGATATAAACTCGCAATTGCGAATTATAAAATAAGAATTGCGGTTCTGGGAAATGAAGTCAAAATTGTGCAATATACCTTTTTTTTTATACCTCAACTTTGGATTTTATAACTTGAATCTCACAGTTCTGGAAAAAAAAAAGTCAGAATTGCAATACAAACTTGCAATTGCGAGTCTACATCACGCAATTCTGAGAAAAAAGTCAGAATTGTGAGAGAAAAAGTATGCAGTTTTTATTCATTGGCGGAAACAGGCTTCCATAGTTTGCAGGTGCCACTTAAAATTAAGATATTTTAAATGTCCAAATACTATTTGGTGTCACTGTATGTCAGGAAAATCAAATATATGTGTGATATTATTTATAATTTAGCATGGCAGTAGGTGTGACAGTAGTGTGATATGTAATATTTCTTTGTTCGTGTGTATTTCAGGGAGTGCGCAGGCAGGGCAGTCTGGCTTTCTCTCTGTTCGGCTGTCTGTTGGCTCACGGTGATCTACGCAACAACAAACTAAATCAGCTGGCTGTCAACCTGTGGAATCTCAGCCACAAACACGGTTTCTGTGACACGCGCACATCGGTTAGTCATACTCACAAACGCATTGGCATTCGGTGGCAAAAACAATGCCCTAAACACTCTCTCTCCTCCAGGTTCGGACTCTAGAGTACATCAAACATCAGGCGCAGCAGGCAGATATGAGCCATCTCTCTGACATGACGGCACGCCTGTCTCTTCAGTCTAGAGCCTGATGCGCTTATGAAGACATTCCAGTGACAGACTGTCAGAAACCCTGAGAGGGTTCGACATTCATATATCAAGTATTATTGAAATAATTGCTGAAACTAACCTGTAGTTTTCTATTGTTTAACTTCTGCAGTCTAGTCTAAAATCTAGTCAAATCTATTAAAATTTCCAAATTGTTTCTAATGTCCATTTGCACTTGTATCTGTACAGTTTGTGCCTAAGTACTATATAATAAAATGCTCTAAATCATGACGCCTTGTTGATTTTTTTTTTTGGTCAAGGACAGAAAGACTTCATGCTTCTTGTTAGAAGTTACTTTAGCTGCTCAATATCAGCTCAGTAAAATAGGTCTTGTATGTATTACAATGTTACTTTAGTTATTTTAGTTTAGAGCACCACCCTGCTGTAAAATGAATTGTTTAGGAAAGTCACAATAAAAGCATTACGTTTTGCAATCCAGTTGAAGCACTAAAAGAAGCGAGAGAAGGAATTGTTCAATGAAGTTATTTTTTTCTTTCGTAGCTTCAAAACATTATGGTTGAACTACTGATGTCACATCGACTATTTTAATAAGGTATTACACCTTTAGAATAAGGATTAGTAATTAATGACAGAATTTTCATTTTTGGGTGAACTGTTATTTTAACCAATATTGTACAACTGCTATACAACCCAAAAAGAAGCTATAAATATAGCTGTAAGCAGCAATTAAGGGGCCAAGCACTACAGAAGCAAGCATCAGACCATCTGCCGCAATAAGTAATTGAGGCCGTTTTAAAAAGATTTTAGTCCAAATGGCTGAAAAATCATATGACGCTACTAGTAATATGATTTAATGGCTCATCACTTTTGATAGGTGGTGCTGCTACCAAATCTATGTGGTGTGGCCAGTGTAAGGGGACAAAAGCACACACAAAGTTTGTTGTGAATATGTCAACGCTTTACAGAGATACAGTCTCAGATGTAGTCTGGTATGCCTCAAGTTTGTTGTGATACTATACAAAAGTAGTTTTGTCTATCAATACGAAATCCATAATTTTTGTCAGCACAGTCTGAAGATGATCTGACTCAATTTTGGTAAAAATCGGACCAACGGATCGTGGAGGAGTTCGAAAAGTAAGTTGTCAAAGTAGTGGACAGGAAGTTTGGGCCATTACAGCAAAATTGGTAACTTATTTTTTTGACATGACCCGAGGAATGTTGAGACTAGTTTCATTACAATGGGCTAACGATCAATCAAAAGTTCTTAACATTTTTGGAAATTTCATAATGGTTTATCACTCTTGACAAATAGGTGGCGCTGTTACCAAATTGATATGGAGTGGTCATTGTGAGGTTGCATTGGCACATACAAATTTTGGTGTAAATATGTCAAAGCTTTGCAGAGATACAGCCTCAGATGCAGATTGGCATCTTTCCAGCAAATTCGCTGATGCATTTAACAAAAACCATTTCGTATATCAATGTGAAATCCATAACTTTTTGCCAGTATGGTCTGAAGATGATCTCACCCAAATTTGGTGAAAATTAGACCAGCGGTCTAGGAGGAGTTAGAAAAAGTAGGTCTTCAAAATAAATCATAATGGCGGACAGGACGTTCAGCCAATTATGGCATAATTGGTATCGATGTTGTCGGCCTTATCCAGGCAATCTATCAAGATCTGTTTTATTACAATAAGCTAATGTAAACAAAAGTTATTAGCTTTTTTAGAAATTTCACTATAGCTTTTGATCACAAGGTGGCGCTGCCTCCAAACTTTTTGAATACCTCAGGGCATGAC
>JAHKKF010538687.1:0-20701 GCA_019740295.1 Labeo calbasu | reverse complement strand
GACTCGGCATAGTGCACCAAATCTAAAGAGACCAGTTTTGTAGAAGTTATAAGCAAAAATAGACATTTTTCATATCTTTTGAACTCTTGGTACAACGTTAAACATTGAGGATAGCCTCAGGTCATGCTTGTTATAACACACACCAAGTTTTGCCTCAATACGTCAAACTGTTGCAGCGATATAGCATTTTTGCGTGCTCTTCGTTGAATTTATTCGCATGTTATTCGGGAACGGTTTGACTAATCAACTTGAATTCCATAACTTTTTGCCAGCATGGCCTATAGATGATCTGAGCCAATTTTGGTGAAAATCAGACAAACCCTCTAGGACAAGTTAAAAAAAAGTCATTATTAAAATTAGCGAAAAAACGAAACCTTAAAATTTTCCTTCTAGACCTTACGGTTCAAAAGTTGTTAGCATAAACATGAGTCAAAATTTTAACAAGTGGTGGTGCTAGAGAGTGAGTTAGAGACTCCAAACTTGCTGTGGTTAATTTTGAGACTGTCCTCTATCTGTGAGCCAAATTTCATAACTTTCCCGCAAGCAGTTCTATGATTCTATAGAACAGAAGAAGAATAACAACAATAGGAACACCAACGGATACAGTAAGTGCCATCACACCTTTGGTGCTTGGCTCCTAACTTGCATCAATTGTAACTTTGTGTTTACAGTAATGAAGAAAAACAGGACACATTTATTTATGTTACATCCATCTTCTATTGTTTTATTACGTTCAATCACACCTCAGCAGAGAATGAAGCGGCCCCCTGGCGACCGAGACATTTATAACAGCACATTCACACTCCGATCAACACGAACATGCATTCATCTACCTGCTCAACTCACGCACATTTGTAAGACGTGTGCTTTTCTCATCCTCACGCATACAATGTAACAGAAGTGGTGAAATGTCCCTTCAGGGATACCGTGGTACCCTGGTAAGATCTAGCTGTGCAGACACACAAAACCAAGCCTTGTTTTGATTTGAGCTACCATACTGTAGAATTTATCAAAGTATATTAGAACAGATTATAAGTTAAGAGCAATTTAATTACTTTTTAATTAATACATTGAGCAAGCGCCACCCTCGTGGCAGGACAGGAAAGTCCCTCTCACAAACGAGGGTCCCTGACACCAACAGCTCAGTAGAACTACAAATGGAGGGCGTCACAATTACATCTCAAGTGCGTCTGTTTCTGCTCTTTTTACGAATTTTGTTCAACAGTCCGGGAAGTTTGATATTGTTGCACCTTCATTCTTTAAAAACTATACACAGAACAAAGTCCAACAATAACAAGAAAGAGTTAGTTATTGAAAAAGAGCGCCCAAACGGATGCGTGATTGGTCATTGTTCACGTCAGTGAATGGTTTGGTATGGGGCTGGTTTATGATGTTGGGGACCAGCGAGCCACCGGTCAAGATGCTTCAGTCCAGCTCTATGGGGCTGCTGTCCTCCTGAGCTTCTTCGCCCTCTTCCTCCTCACCTGAACCCATTAGGCTATTCAATAGGTTTCCTATTACAAAGAAAACAAAGAAGAATCTAGTTATTTTTTAACTCTTCACAACATATTCTTAGATTAAACTCTGCTATGTATTATGCTGAACAGAAACACTGGAGGTTAAATGCATGTACAGAAAATAATTTTGACCCATTTAAGCTTACTTCCACTGTGGAATTTATATATATATAAAAAAAAAACAAAAAAAAACAATGTTAAACGAAAAAGTCAATTGTGAGAGAAAAACTGGCTTCCATAGTTTTCTAGTATATAGTATTTATTGCATTACATGACTATTCTGTATGTATGCAGATAAAGTAGATTATACTGTAAAATTTTTAATATATCGCTGGATACAATAACGGCTTACATCTTTCAATGATTTAACAATCAAGCAGTTTAGATTGGCTATATAGTACATACAGCTTAACTGTAACTGTACTGTATTAAGTTAAGTTTGCATATGGGCCATTTCACAGAATTGGTCCAAAGTCAGGGTTGGAAACATCTTAAAAAATGTTTTCTTCTTCCAAAAAATGTATATGTATGCAAATTGTATAATATCCAAGGTACACATTTCTAGTGATTGTGCAGTTAATTCTCATATTGTATTTTTAGAGAGTTTTGGAATATTTGTCCTTTCCCCAAATTTGTCAATACTGAAACGCAGTAATAATAATTTAATTAGAAGGGTTATATTGACCTATTAAGATTTTGCTTACATCTCGATTGTAGATATATTTTTTGCTATTTTATTATTTAATTTTTTAGAGGTAAATCCACAACAATGACATTTTTAACAATATTTCAAGTGTAATTTAAGAGATTTGTTGCATTTTGAATCCAATTTTTCTGTAAAAGGCAAAAAGTTGATCATAGTGATTTCAAACTTAAGGATTAATTAGTTTAAATATACACTGAACCAAAAACTATCATAAGATCTTAGTTGATAATTCAGTATCTTTATTTTTGACAAAACATCTCGTTTCGGTAGTGACCACATCACATTACAGAATTTTAACTTGCATACTAAAAAACTACTAAAACATGACAATACAAAAAATTGTGTAACCGTACTAAAATTGTGTTTATTTACCCCAAATATGAGGACTATATGTTTCCTTTTGTCACTAGCGAAGCAATGATGACGTTTCGGTAGTGACTGTTTCGCTAGTGACAATTCTATGGGATAACACCCCAAAAAAAACAAAGATGTCACTACTGAAACTCTACCAAATGTTTCAGTAGTGACTGTTTCGGTGACAATTTTAGATACTTTTGAAGCTAGCTGAAAGAGGCTAATCAGCACATGGTTAGCTAGCACAGTTCTGAACAGTGTTATACATATAAAAACTAAATTTTATTGAATAACTCTCAAAAAAAAGTGTGCTTAATTGCAGGAAAAAAGTGTTTAGTAGTGACGTTCCTTAAAGTTACACAGATTTTTTTGACTTTTGAACACATTTACCTCAAAATGATGAGACCTATCTACTCACACCTTTTAGCTATGAGAGAGGGGACAGGAATATTTCCTGATCATAAATTTATGTGTTTAGATAAAATCAGTCTCCAACAGACTAAAACATACACTGTTTTTCGAGAGTGACATGAAAAATACTAAAATTATTTAAATATTTTTCAAGTTGAAATTTAGGTGTTAGGGTTCAGACCAGCCACCTCCCCCAATTGAAAGTACCCAATAAATGATGATTTTATATATTAAGCTTACTACTATTTTAAATACTATTGTGGGTTTCAATAGATAATAGAATGATCTTAATAAATATCTAAGATTTGAATACTTAAATGCTTTTTAAATGCATTTTTTGGTTGTGGGACAGCAATTTGCACCAATTCTCTAGAATGGCCAATATACTGCTTGCGCAAGGTTGCCAGATTGCAAAAATTAAGCAAAGTGTTGGGTTTAAAATGTATGCTTTTAACAGAAGTTCTGATTTTGGGGATTTGCACTTGATTTTAGTCTTGTCTTTTATCTTCGACGATATTGCAAGTTGGTATAGTCACAGATATCGTTCATTGACCTTATTGTTGTCTCATCATAGTCTCGTTTTAGTCACGGGGAAAAAAAGCTTGTCAACAAACATTTTTCGGCAGTTTTCGTTAACGATATTAACACTACTGACAAGATTAAAAATTGATCATATCACCCACCCCTAAGAATATATACCTGAGGGTTTCATTGAAAATAACTGATTTTTTTTTTTAATGAATGAATAGTGACTGAAATTGGGAACAAATTCCTGCATCCATAGCCCAACATCTTGAAAAATGTCCCAGAACAGTGAAGTCTCAAAGGAAAGGGCTAATGCTTTATTGGCATGTTTCTGAAATTAAATATTAAACAAGACAAAAAAGCATCAGCTAGTGTTATGCTTACAGATTATTATAGTGACAATTGGATGTTTTAAATGCTGTAAAATTGCCTGCTAGGCTCCAATTAAATCGTACTACTAAATATGGATTTTCTGTTTATTTTTACAAACTGAGACGCAAGTGGAAAATATCTTATCAGCAGAATACAGACATCAACTATTTAAACCAAAACATTCCTTTAAAAAGGGGCTAAAAGACTGAATAAATTCTCCAGCTCTGAGACAAATTCAAACAAATTCAGAATAGAATCCATGTAGTTAATTTAACTGTTTAACAGTGCTTTAGTCATGATTTATGATCAGTAGTCACACAGAGGTAGGGAAGTTTCTTACCTAGCAAACCACCATATGATGACGACTGTTTGGGCGGCACTCCAAAAAACAGCTGTCCTATTCTATCCAGATACTGACGTCAAGAGAACATATTGAGTGTTAGAAACAAAGTCCAAAAGTTTTATCTTATGCATAGTCCACACTACATAGGAACAGTGAAGGTGAATTGATCAAAATGGTGTCAACCTTTAACATGTTTTTATTGTGTGTTTTTGTGTTATGCAACTCTATACTTTTTACATAAAATATTACATTAGCTTGGAACCAAGCCAACTTTAAATTCTTAATCTTTGAAATTCATAATATATTGCGCAGACACTAATGTAGACAGCTTATTAGGTCAAAAGCAGAGCTAGTGTTTCAGTCATTCTGCCTATTCTTATATCTCTAGGTACTATGAAAGAAAAACTTATTTGTGATATGTACTAACTCACCTCATTGTACATAGGGTCTCTCTTCAGTGATGGCTGATACTGCTCGCATAACACTGTGAAGACTGTCAACTTCCCACTGGAAATAAAGCCACAATCATCCAGAGGCTGTGTTAACCATTTTGTTCTATCATTTGCTCAAACACTGATGGATCATTTAAAAATGTTAGATAAAGCTACTTAGTCTCTTCAACTCCAGCCCTGGAGAGTCAGTGTCTGGAAGACTTTAAAAAAATACTTCAGTGTGATCCACGTGTCAGTAATTTACAAGTAGTTCTAACACCTTTAATAGTTTGTTGGCATATGCTTGGTTAGAGCTAAACTCAGCAGGACAGTGACCCTCCAAGACTGGAGCTAAAGAGCCCTGGTCTATAGCGTTTACACAGTAAAGAATGCTAAAAGGCACTAGAAGTGAAGAAAAGTGGAGAAAAAGCAAGTTTTAAATACACCAGAAAAGAGTAAGTAAGTGAGAAATTGGGCGGAGAATATCCAGAGGAATAAGTCATGGGATATAGTTCCTTAAATTGGGTCGTCAGATCATAAGATCACACCGTGTTGTTTTTTCTCACACTACAGAAGAAGAATTAAAAAAAAAAAAAACTTGCAACACAGCTTAGTTAGACTAAAATAACTTGTCACACTGATATCAAACAACACTATTTTCACTCCTGAATAAAAATAGCCAGACTCGGACTGTGACAGACGTGATTATTTATAGAATTTTGTCACAGAATTTGGCAATACAGAGCAGGGGTTCTCAACTCAGTTCCTTCAATCAAGGTCTTCAGGATTACCGGAAAGTACAGGCAGATGAGTTTGATCAAGGTTGGAGTAAGGAAGTGGACCATGAGAGCCAGAGTTGAGGACCCCTGAAATAGAACATTCAAATAAATTGACACAAAGGGGCTGATGCTGAGATCCAGAGCGTGAATACAGGAGAGTATCTCACCCATCCACAGCCAGCAGGAGGAACCACAGGAAATTCAGCAGAGGTTGCACAAACGGAGGACCTTTCTCTATAGATGGATGCTTCTGTGTGTATGTGGTGAACACCACCAATGCACTTGTCTTGTTTTTTAGACAAAGGAATCTGCAGGCAATAAAAGATGTGGAAATGTATAACAATCATAATGAAAAATAAATCAACATAATTTAACTTGATGTGACAAGCATGACAAAAAAATGTTTGCATCAAGTTTAGTTCAAATCATTGCCCTTACAGGATTAGTTTACTTCCAGAATGAAATGTTCCTGTTAATTTACTCACCCCCATGTCATCCAAGATGTTCATGTCTTTCTTCAGTCGAAAAGAAATGATGGCTTTTGAGGAAAACATTTTTCTCCATATAGTGGACTTCATTGGGAGTCAATTCGAGAAAATGAGACATAGTTCTTTGCAAGTCGATTACGTAATGCGCAAAGTAGCGCACACATTGCAGAGCTACTGCAAGATGAGCATTTGTGGTTAAAAAGTACATACATTTTTTTTTTGTTTTGTTTTTAAAAATGACATTGTTTTGCTCGATAAGACCCATATTCCTCAGCTGGGATCGTGTAGAGCCCTTTGAAGCTGCATTAAGAACTTAAGAATTTAGAACTTCATCCCATTAGCACCCACTGAAGTCTACCGTGTGGTGAAAAATCCGGGAATGTTTTCCTCAATAACCTTAATTTCTTTTCAACTTAAAAAAGAAAACATGAACAGATTACAAGGGGATGAGTAAATTATCAGGAAAATTTTATTCTGGAAGTGAACTAATCCTTTTAAGTCACTTTAAAAAGCAGTAGTAAAGGAGGGAACTGCTAAAGAAGTAGTTCATACATCATAAAAAAAACATATGATTCCTGCACTATTTTACAATTCTTCTGAATGCCATTCATATGATAGCTCATTGTGAGAAACAGATCCAGTCTTTTTTTTTCATTTTTCAATTCACTCAACACCAGTAACTTTGAAAACACAGTGTAAAACTCTGGCCAATGGTGTTCAAGTGCACCTAAAAACGGCAGGCTCTCTACTTGCCTACCTACCTATATAAAGCGCTACTGAATGCCAGTTCCTCAGAATATTTCTCTTTAATGCAGCAATTTCGCTCTGTCTGAAGACGACCAAGATCATGACAGAGAAGCACCTCTGCATCAAACGGCATTGCAAATTGACATCTGAGAAGGCTAGGCATCATTTCCTATCTACAAAAGCAAACTGCTCCCAAAGGCATGCTTCTTCAGACTGACCCTTTGTGTAAGGGTTCCATCAAGCTGTCCATTAGGCATGAGAGCTGAACCCACACTGAAGCTTCTCTCAGGGACTCAGACTGTCCTCACTGTAAAGACATGACTCTCAGGATGCTACGCTTTAGGGTTGCCTTCGCTTTGGGGGATGGCTTGGCTTCTTGTACTCCCCCACCTCCTACTTCTTTGGCATGGAAGCAGCAGCAGAAGAGCCTTTCAGCAACAAACTCAAGCCAACATGCAAGTCTTACGCTCCCCTGAGCCTACATCCTTGCCTGTACTGTGCACAAACTGACCTTGACCCCTCCCCTGAAACCTATGGTTTAATGAGGTTTGGTGGACTGGAGAATGGGGATGATGCCATGTCACTGGCTACCTCTGAGGGAGAAGTGTCTGATGAGTCCCTCTCGAGTCTGAAGTCGGGCTTTTTTGTGTACTTTCCAAGGCTGTGGAAGAGTTTGGTTGTGGTTGAGCTGCAGCACAAAGAGTCCAACGCTACGTGCCAATTTTTGCTTAAAGAGAGCAAGCTTGGTCCCTCATTCTCTTCATCTTTGTATGTTCATCTGAAAGGCTGGTTTATTTAAGTGGACCTGAAGGTTGTTCATTTTCCTTGTCACAGATGAAGGAATTCTAAGAGTCAATGTACCAAATTAACTGTCCTTCCATTCGAGCTATGTCTAGCCCCACACACTTTCATAAAGTGTGTAAAGTCACTAGAAGTACATTTCCTTTTTAGGCATAGAGTTGAACTCCCTGACTATGCAAGCCCATATTATAGTGGAGCACTCAGAGACAATAGGAGCTTTCGTTAGTTATAGGAACTAGACACCAGGCAGTTCCGGAAGAACTAAATGTTCCCCCTAGGGCCATTTTCTTAGTTGCATTTAAATCGCTAGTAGGAACTGACATAAGCCTGTGGACAATGAGGTCATTTACGCCCAGAAAAAAAAAAAAAAAAACTCCTGTAAAATTCTGTACATTGAAGAACAAAATATGCAGTATCATATGTTTACTTTAAATTTCTTTAGAGAATGTTTTAAAATGTTCTCTTTTGTTGCAAAACAGGTTCAAAATCACTTTTCATTACAAACTGCTTTTTCACACGCACTTCTGCCATCTAGTAGCAATGAAAAGCTTCCACCATGGTGAAAGCCCTAAACACTCAAGTTTTGATGAACTAGAAAGTCTTCTTCCCATCAAGAGTTTTCAGAAGGCACTGGCCCTGATGGCAGCAGCGTCAACTTTAATACCGCTAGGGCTGCTACGTATGGCTCCACACAGCTACCTCAGTGCTCTGGCACCATGGACAGTGCGCAGCTTTTATCAAAAAGACGTGGGCCAGATTTCTAAGTGAAAGAGAATCATGACAGATATGTTCAGCACAGGTTTGGGTGTGTAGTGCAGTGGCAGACCAGCTTTCGGCATCTGGATGGATATAAAGAAAGCACGGCACATGAACTAAACTGAAAGCACTTCCTTTCAAGACAGCACTACTACTTGCTCTGGCTTCGGTGAAGCAAGTCATTTATATGCAGGTGCTTTATGTGAACTCCGTCTGTTTAGGTTTAAGCCAGGTAACTTCAGAGTCAATTTAAACCTAGAAAATTGATCACCTAATTTGTGCTGAAAGTGCTTTTGACACTGTTCAGAGTTCAGGTAATAAGGCTATCAGTCTTTTCTCCCAAAGGGACTAGCTTGTGAGATGAACAGTCTTCACACATCTTGTGCCTTGTTAGGGCAGTATTTCTATATTCAGCACTCTAGTCAGGCTTTCTAATCAGCTTTTTAGTTTTCCTGTATTGAAACAGAGGTCATCACACTGGGTTGTGGATGTCATTTCATTGGCTTATGATTCTCAGGGCTTGCACTGCCCAACTGGAGTAAGCATCTATTCTACCAGAGAAATGGCTTCCTCGTGGGCATGGACAAATGTTGTGTCCATCCAGGGTATTTGCAAGTTGACAGGATGGTACTCACCTCACCTAATTTTGCTAGGTTTTATAACCTAGATCAGGGGTGGCGAACTCTGGTCTCGGAGAGCCACAGCCCTGCAGAGTTCGGATCAAACCCTAATAAAAACTTACCTGCCTGTAGCTTCCTAGTAACCCTTCAGATCTTGATTAGCTTGTTAAGGTGTGTTTGATTAGGGTTAAAGCAAAACTTCGCAGGGCTGAGGCTCTCCAGGACCGATGTTCACCACCCCTGACCTAGATGCATCTTCGTTCGCATCACAGGTGCTGTCTGTGTGAGTGGGTTATGACAGTGCTGTCTTTATCCTTGTTTCCACCAAGTGGTACGGTACAGTGCAGTACCAGTCGGGATGGTACACCCTGATACGACTTGCGTTTCCACCACCAATAGTACCCTTACTTGATAGGCATGGTGTATGCTGGAAAGTCGCAATTGATGTAATTCTCTCACAAAGAAGAAACAACATAGCATGTGTATATGTGTGTGAAAATACAAAATTCTAAAATACGCTGTTATATTTTTTGTGTTTGCACACTCTGATGTGAACAAGAATACACGCATGAGCAACATGGTGGAACAACTGAAGGAGACGTCTCATTCCCCTTGTTTTGTCATTCCTTTGTGGCATGCGCAAATGACGATTCTCTAGCTTAGGGGTGTCCAATCCTGCTCCTAGAGGGCCACTTTCCTGCAGAGTTTAGTTCCAACCCCAATTAATATTATACTAGAAACCAGAAACTTCCAGGCAGGTGCGTCAAGGCAAGTTGGAGCTAAACTCTGCAGGACAGTGGCCCTCCAGGACTGACTCTGGACACTCCTGGTCTAGCTCCACCCTTTAAATACCGGAATACTGTGCTAGGTACCCCAATGGAAGGGGTTCCTATTTTGGTACCATTCACAACTTCTGATAATGAAAACAGAAATAAACGTGTACCATACTGTACTGTACCATACCGCTTGGTGCAAATGCTGCTTTTAATGTTGTGCTGAGTTTATTCAGTATGCTTGATAAACAGCATTTGCCCCTTATTAGGATTTTTAAGATGTCTGCTGGTGGTATCCACCATCACTTTTGGTTGTATTGTATGTGATATAAGATTATGTGATGAGTAACCATGGTAAGGTGACTGGGTTATTTAGTATGAGGTCTCTGCAGAATAAAAAGGGGTGTTTCTAACTTTGCGGGTGTTTTCAAACTGGTGGGTAATTCTAAATTATGCAATTGCAAATTGCAATGATGCCCCCTACCTGATCCCACACCTAAACATAATCTGCACTGAGGTTCCAAACAGTGTTAATTTCATTAAAGAATAATTTTCGCCAACAACATTTTTCACAGGCGAAAACGAGACGATAACAAAACAAAAACTCATTTTGAATGAAAAAAACTATGATGAAAATCTACTGACATTTTTGTCAATGAATAAAAATGAGACAAAAAAGTAAGGAAGGGACAATTTGAGAAGAGATTAATTGAGAGCGAATTGTGTGTGTGGTTAGGAGGTTAGATGCATATATTTTAACTGTATCATAGCCTATTGATCTATCCGACGGGACATAAGCTGGCATACATTTACTGCACGTCTCATAAAACATTAAAAAATGTTAATATTTGGGAGTAAAAGAAGAGCAGGAATATGGATAAATTTGACAACACAAAAGAGAACTCAACTCGGACACAGAGGCAGCGCCTCTCAGCACACGAGTACTCTTTCGCGTCATATGAATGAAAAAATACACACAACATGGCGGTGAATTAGCAGTTTTTAAGGAGTTGGGAGAATATCAGATGTGCGTCAGTACATTGCAAAGGGACAGCAGCCTAATTTAGTTGCCACTGTCTGTGGCATTGAAGTTAATCAAGCAACAAAAGACAATCACTCACTGCTCTTGACTGAATCACTTTAGTAGCCCTAATAAAGATTAACCTAAATTTATTTATATAAATAAATATGTCTGCTTGAAAGAATGAAGAATGAATTTGGTAAACAATTTGTTATAAAGAATGCATAATTAGCCTATATAACCATTGGTATTTTATTAAAAAGAAAACCATGCTCTGTTAATTTTAATATAAAGGCATGTTGCGTGTCACAGTTAAATCGGTGTCTGTCTTGATAAAACTTTCAAACCTATGGTAATTTTGGGGAAATGCTTAAAGGATAGGTCCACTTCC
The DNA here is from genome assembly GCA_019740295.1 of Labeo calbasu. Classification (NCBI taxonomy): domain Eukaryota; kingdom Metazoa; phylum Chordata; class Actinopteri; order Cypriniformes; family Cyprinidae; genus Labeo; species Labeo calbasu. The sequence goes on along the minus strand of JAHKKF010538687.1, from coordinate 9,666 downwards.
AGAACAAAAATTTACGGATAATGTACTTGTCATCCCCCTTGTCATCCAAGATGTTCATGTCTTTCTCTCTTCAATCGTAAAAAAAAAAACGTGTTTTTTGAGGAAAACATGTCAGGATTTTTCTCCATATAATGGACTGCTATGGTGCCGAAACGATCAGTTAAAAAAATTTAAATACTTTTTAATCTCAAACATTCGTCTTGTCTTGCTCTGCCTGATCTCTGTGTATTCTGGTTCAAGACAGTTAGGGTATGTCAAAAAACTCCAATTGTATTTTCTCCCTCAACTTNAAAAATCATTTCAAAATCATCCTACATCGCTGCAGAAGTACCGACCCAGTCTTTGCAAAGTGAACATGCAAAGAAGATCAAACACCCTTAACAAAAAAGGTAAAAGAGCGATATAGGGTGATTTTAAAGTTGAGGAGAACATGAGATGGGAGTTTTTTGACATAATATTTTGACATATATTCGATATAACTGTCATGAACCGGAAAAAAACAGAGTTCAGGCAGAGAAGGCAATACGAGCGTTTGACATTAAAAAGTATACAAATTGTATTATTTTTATGAAAATAACTGATCGTTTCGCTAGATAAGACCCTTCTTCCTTGGCTGGGATCGTTTACAACCGCATTTGGGATCGTTTGAAGCCGCATTTAAACTGCATTTTGGAAGTTCAAAATCAGGGCACCATAGAAGTCCACTATACGGAGAAAAATGCTGAAATGTTTTCCTCAAAAAACAATTTCTTTACAACTGAAGAAAGAAAGACATGAACATCTTGGATGACAAGGGGGTGAGTACATTATCAGTACGTTTTTATTCCGGAAGTGGACTTCTCCTTTAATAAATGCATTACACTAACTAAACCCAGTAGAACCAACTAAATATACTTTAGATTTAGTTGACTATAATCTTATGATGTTTAGTCAACTAAAATGAGACTAAAACTAAAACAATTCAGATGAGTAAAATATGACTAAAACTAAATAGCATTTTAGTCAAAAGACTGACTAAAACTGAATTAAAATTTGGTTCCAACTGGTTACAAATCAGCTAACCTAGTGGAAAATGCCCCTCCATTTTGTCCTCACCCACTGATTTAGTGTCCTGCAAAGACCTATACTTGATTTTCTCTCACCAACTTCACTCTTGAGCCAGGCTCACAGTGCGATTAGACACTGTTCCCCACAGAGTCAGTTACTGATGCAATGTCAAGTGATTGAAAGGGAACATCTCAGGTTGCGTAACCTCGTTTTTCCTAAGATGAGGGAATGAGACATTGTGTACAAACTTCTAAGACGTGCTACGCCTCTTTGCCTTCCGTCGTGTAATTCTGGGAAACTGGTGATCGACAACACAGGCAGAGAGCCCACCATCAATTATGCATGCTTGAACGCCATTGGCCAGTGCTCTATCAGTCATTTTGCCAGACATCATTCAACAGGTCTTCAACATTTTTTGGAGAAAGTTGTTTCACATAGCGTCAGCTACTGAGGCAATATCTCAGGGGGAACAAAGTTTACGCATGTAACCATAGACATGAACTCTCTGTTGTGACCCTGAAATGTGATGCCATTAGACTGGTGGTCTTTAATGTTTTTCAGGGCAAGAACCCCATAGGCAATAGAGACATGGAGCAGGGACCCTCAATACAAAATGTATCAAGCAGAGCTACATATTAGGCACACAGCCTTCCATATTAATAGAAACAAACCATAATATGATAAATTCGTGATTTCACACAAAATTATTTGTGATCAAACATTAATTGGCAGACCCTACAGTACCACTGCAAACCCCCAGTTGAAGATCTGTGCGTTAGACGTCACGTTTGACCTCACTTTTGAACACAAGCGAACAACAGAAAGCAAGATTTTCTGTGAGCTTAAAGATGGTGTCTGTTCCTCACACAAAGCTATCATATGACTCTGGAAGACATGAAATATAGTGAATGGGTTTATATCTTTTCAATTTGGAGCTAGACAGCACCACTCCTGATTCAATTCAGTAGACTCTATGGTAGAGTGACCCACACATTCTTTTTCTTACATTTCTTCTAGTGTATTTTGCAGAAGAAAGAGTCAATCTGCACTGAAACTGCACTGTGATATAAAAATAATACCATTTTCAAACTCCCGAACTCACTGTAAGACGGCCTGCGCTACAAACATGTCCACCTCTCCGTGAAATCCTCGTGCTGATGAATACTCCACCAACATCTGTGCACAGCCCTCTCCATCAGAAGAGTGCAGGAAATGATAGCGTGATTCACTGTAGTTTTGCTCTACATGCAAACAAATAAATGATGTGGGTTACTCATAGAACAGCTGATTGTTCCTTTAGCTGATCATTTATTGGATGATTACGGTCATTCATGTTTTACCTTTCCACAATGTGAGCGCCAGCAGCTGGTGTAATTTGGGGTGGCCCAACTTCCCCGATCCTCCCGATGACCATTTAATGGCTCTGGAGACAAACGCCACTCGTTCTGGTGAGTTTGGGTCCATCAGGCTGAAGAGTTTAGCCAAATGCTCTAGAAAAAAAACACCAAGAATGAGGCTCTCATGTAAAAGGAGATTTGAACTATACTTCTGTGTGGGATTGGGAAATATTGAATATTTATTACATACTGTACTACTTTGTTGACAATATTAAGTTAACCAATATTGTCAGTATTATGCAGATTTTCATGTGATTTTAATTTTTCCATGCAATTTCCCTTAGACTTTAATTCATGCATTTAGTTTTGCACTCTTTGTCTCATGACATATGACTACAATAGTGTCAAAACAGACTTTAATAGTTTTTAATAACATCAAATTAATAACATCAGCAGCACAACAGCCTCAGTAATATAATGTTCAATGAACTCACCTAGTGTCTCATCGTCTACTTTGGCCCCAGATTTCTCCAGGGACTCTAGTACCAGCATGGACAGATCTGCAGCACTGTTTTGCTGTTTAGAAAGCAAACATTAGCATAGAGATCTTACAGACGAAAAAAAACTCAATTAATAGTCTAAAAAGTCTACTAAAAGTCAGCCTTCTAAGTAACAACTGACCTGTTCAAAGCTTTAACTGTATGATAAATACAGTCTCTGACTGACCTAAAAAAGAACACATACCTGATTATAACTAAAGAAGAGTAATGCTCCATTGTACATCAACTCTCTGGCCTCTGCATGCTTCGCTTGTGACATGTACCTGCACCCAAAAGCAACATGTTATTAAAACAACGTTTTTGTGGTCAAAAAAGAAATCACACAGTGGTCAGAATGGGATAAAGAGAAATAGTGTGATTTAAAAAAGATATCTTTTAAAAACCAAGTTTAATAAATGTACTAAGTTTTTTTTTTAAAACACAGAGTGTTTTCAGGATGCATCATCAATTGGCCATATTTGTGGCACTGAATGTAAACAATGACACTGAACTAAACAAAGTTTTACTGACTATTGACAGTCAGTGAAGAATCAGACCGGGAAACACATTTGGAGTACTACAGACTGCCAAAAGTTATAACAAATCAAGGAGAAGAGTGCTCAAACTGTCTTGAGGTACAAAAGGCCAAACTGAACCAGGATTTCCAGGGCAAGAATCTTGACAACATTCGTGTTTGTTCTTATCATTTCTGGTCTGGTAGGTGAAATATTAGGCTAATATCTTAATTAATAATGCTTGTACGTATCTTTACCTCCTATTAACTTTAGTTTGTCAAACTATTGCACCCTTTCCTGCTTTCTAAGTTCCTTCTCTACATAATTTAGCAGCTTCTACACATTTTTCTATGGTTTAAACAGCATAAATTAGCAGAACAACATATTCAGTAAGTACATTAACTGTGCAATCAACGCTGTTGTTTACATCCGAGTATCTCCAATACGGCTGTGCATCTGGGTAGCTGACCAAACCGTGATGTAAGTGCAAACCCTCTATTAATTGTATTCATGTTTGCTTTGACACATTTATTAAATATTTCATTTATATCTGGTCCTGTGAAGATAATGTGATGTGACTGTCAAGTAAAATGAAATAACATATTCTTTATATTAACTTGAAGACATGTAGCTGTGCACATCATAACATTTCCTTATGTTTACATTTATTTTTCTAGGTAAAAACACTGTATAACAAATACAGTTTTATAACAAACAAATTTTCATTGAGTTCCATCACATGGCATTTTATAACCGGAAATTCTCTTGTCATAAAAGACCACAATATCTGATATTTTTATTTTTTGAGACTTTCTGAGTTTGACACACAGTCATGAGGGTCTGCAGGGATGCTCTCTTTGATATTTCCTGTTTTGTTTGTTTTTTTCTGTATGTTCTTTTATGTAGATTGCAGATTTGTAGGGTTTTTTTCATAAGAAACAGTAATAAAAGGTTATTTCAGACTACTCGACCACCGTTCTTTTCTTTTAATGAGGCGTTTTCTTTTTAATTTTGATGTCACCCTGACATTTTTACTTTACTATGTGCAATCTGATATGTGCAATATTTGAAGCTGGTGGTGATGCTTGTCTTAACATAATGAATAAAAGTCGTTTTGATTATCAAATACAAACTAATGCCTATAAATGCCATCTTGGTTGCCAGCATTGAAATTCCTGAAAACGTTACCTAGATAGGTTAAAACCATGACGGCCCACAAGAAAGCTTATAAGACTATGATGCCCAAAATGCTGCCTAGGTAGGCTGCTAGCAGGTCAACAAAAGGAAGAATGAATGGCAGATGTGGTTTTAAGAAATAGCCTACTTTTCATTGTGTCTTTATCACGTTGGTATGAATTTATAGGATGATTTTAAAAAGAAACTTTACACGTAAAATGTGAAATTTCACAATTCTGCTGGTTTACAAGCTCTGTTTGTTAAAATGCTTAAATTCTAAGAAATGTCCAGATTAATCTCACTGTCGTAATATATAAAATTGTTTTTTGGAAAGTGTTATTATATTATAGTATAACTGACAGATTATTCGGGTGGTGCACTTGTTAATCAACCTTATTCTTTAGATTAGCATGTAGCTACAAGGCTCACGCTGACATTATGACTTGAATGACGTCGAGTCTGGCCAATCAGAGATAAGATGGAACTCAAGGGGCGGGTCAGGAAGAACAGTTTGCCAATCAGCACAACCAAAAAACAGGCTCGGTTGACAACAAGAAAGATCTGGAAGCTACAGGGCCCGGGACAGTCATTATTACTCCTGTAAAAAAGGTTAAATCTCACCTGAAGAATAATGTCCGGTACATCTGATGGGCCTCATAATAATCTCCTCTCTCAACACTGGCTCTCAGTTTGCCCTCTACTCGCTGTACTCCCCCGCGGTTCCTCGCGCTGGAGCTTTTCAGAGACTCCTGCTCCGACATGACTGCTCCGACCAACCAAACGCGATAACTGAACCTTCACGCTCGCCGTACAATGACCTATATGTCATCCACAGACGGACAGAAAGATATTTCTTATATATTCCTTCTCTTGTTTCAGTCATTACAGTAAAATACAATGAGTGTAAAAAACTGGAGATAAAAGCATAATAATACAAAATATAAAGGTGGTCAATTATGGCTGAAATGTACAGTATTATTTTAAAAAATCTATGAATTATTGCAATTAATCAGTCAGTCAATCAAAAAATAAACAAGTACCACCAGGTAAATAGTGCTGCTTAAATATTGTATAAAAAAAAGACTTCTTCACGGTAACCAATATAATACACTTGAGGTATTAAAGTATGTGAGACAAGTGCAAGAGATTTAAATACAGAATATACTTTATTATGTTCATTTTGACATTTATGGTACATATAAAATAGAGATTTGTGGGTAAAATTACAATTGTTACAATTCAGATCAAAATAATTGTATTAAAGAGCTACTTAACTAACAGAACAGAAAGTTACATTAAAAAAAGGCAGAAAACCTTTATTCTGAACGTTCCTAAATAGGCACAAATTTCTGACATATTTCTAGTTTGCTGTCCTTGATGGATCCCTGAACTGAACTCAGGATTACAGTGCAGCTTAATCTAGGGGAAATTAATTCTTCCCCCAAATGCAATAAATATTAACAACCGTCATATGTTTTCAGAAGTCGTACTGTCATCACTTTCTGAGGTAAAAGAAAATTACAAATCTCTGTAAACATGTTTAAAATTCTTAAATTACAAGCAGCATATACTTTTCCTGGCTAGTTCAGAACAGCATTGGTCCTTCATATGTTTTAAATGATAGAAGAGGTGATGACGATTCTGAGTAATAAAATGTTTTCTTTAGTATTCTTTGGAAAATTGGATCAAGTAAAAATATAATACAAAAAGCAACAATTGTGCAACATCACGCCTTCTTCATACTGGTACTTGGGTCTGTCTTGGTGGGATTGGTCTGGGGACTCCTGGCCCTTGTCTGTAAGGTTGAGAAGTCAGCAAGTCAGTTGTACTCCAGTGAAATATCAGAGACAGATTATGAAAGAAAATGGTACATAAGAACTAGATTTTTCTACATTTTCTGAGGTAAATGGTGTTTGCCAGTGCAGAACTTGCCACCACAATGTAAGAATGTTGCTATAGGCTTTATAATGTGTAGTTTGAAAAGTGTCATTTATGCTGGCACATGGTATTATCTCCTCTTCTTGTCAGCACTGTTCATAATGTTGAGGCTGTTTAACCATTTGCAGTGTTTGAAGGTTGATCTCCCCAGCTGTGCTCTAAATTTTATGGGGACTAATGTTAGGGTCTGCTGCTTGCATTGACAAACACAACCAATAAATCAATAGAGAGCAAAGAAAACTTATCCTGGGTTTAATATTTCTAGTGCCATTACCTAATGTGAGTTACTGAGGTATCCACTGGATGTGCTGGTTTAGGTGGCTGAAAGAAACAAATAAAGTGGGTAAAGTTACCATTAAGATGATCAACATAAGTTGACTTACTAACCTTAACATAGAGGAATAGTGGAAATGAAAGCAAGACATAATGAAATCATCAGTAATCTCTGGCTAAAAAATTATCTAAAAAAAAAAAAAAAAAAACTTTTTAACCATAAACGCTCATCTTGCACTAGCTCTATGTCCACGCATTGCATAGTCACATTGAAAAGGCCACCCGTCACATTACTTACTGTTGTGTTTAAGACATGGTGTGCGTAACATGCGCACGTTTGATAAATACAGATTTTTTTGTACTTGCACACATTCTAAATTTCATTCGTAGGACAAAATATAGAATCTTTTCTACACACTGTTGATAAATGAGGGCCCAGGAGTGTTTTCCTCAAAAACCTTAATTTCTCTTTGACATGAATATCTTGAATGACACAGGAATGTATAAATTATCAGGACATTCTTTTATTCTGGAAGTGAAATAATCCTTTAACTGAAATAAAGTAAAATATAAAAAAAAGTATAATTTTCAGATTTACATTTAAATACTAAAATGAAATACTAAAATTAGTAAATAAAAATTACTAATAACTATTATATAATTATTATATAAATATTAATATATATTATTATTTAACAATAATTAAAACTAATAAAAATGACAAAACAAAATTACTAAAACTAAAATTAAAGTGAAAACAGAAGTTTAAAAAATCGTATAAAAAATATTAACAAAAACTATAATAGGATATCAGCAGTGATGCTAAAATAACATTAATTTCGAACCTCTGTCATTGACTGTGGGGTGGATGCTCTTACTGTATTGCCATTTGCCTGGACATTTGACTGAGCATTTGATGGACCACTTGCGGCACTCGTCGGCCTGTTGTAAAATATTAAAAAAAAATAGAAAATAATATCTCAGAAGATTTGGCAAAAATTTTCAAACATTTTTGGGTGTTTGATGACATTCATTGATGACAAACTTTCTGTCTCAGGTTGAATTTCACTAAACATGTTGCAATATCCCTGTACCTTCTTCACATGCCACTCGCAATCCAGCTTAAACTGCATTTTGTAAGTTCAAAATCGGGGCACCATAGCAGTCCATTATATGAAGAAAAATGCTGAAATGTTTTCCACAAAAAACATAATTTCTTTTTGACTGAAGAAAGAAAGACACGAACATCTTGGATGACAAGGGGGTGAGTACATTATATGTGAATCTTTGTTTTGAAAGTGGACTTCTCCTTTAATAAATATCTTATGTAGTAATCACAACAGCAGAATTTTTTTACCTCGGGTTGCTGATCTAAAAATGTTACTGCTCATGCTCTTTGAGCTATTGTCTGTGTATGTTTCTGCACATACTGTACCATAAATTGCAATTTCTTCAGCACTGTTAGGTGCTCTAACAAGGCAAGCCAAACATAAACATTTCAAAATTTCACTACAGAAATACATTGATGTTTTTTTTTTTGTATTTCCTAACATTGCGAGTTAAAATGTTTTTTTTTTTTTTTTTTTTTTTTGTCCTGCATTATACTTTGTTGATGGACCTTTTAAAAAAGTTAAACAGAGGTGCTTTTATATTACAAGTATCTCTGTTAAATACACAACTGAAAGTTTACAAACGACAACTTTTTCAGAATTCAAACTGGAATTTGAGGAATCTGAATACTGTTGTAAACGAAATATGCAGAATATTCGGATTAGTATCGGAATACTGATGTGCATGTAAAGAAGTAATAAGCAATATTAAAACATCAAAGATTGAACATAAGACATAAGTTCAAAGACTGAAATGGCATGAAAAGAAAAGCATGATGATTGATTGACCTTTGGCTTTTGGAAGGACGGCGCTTTACACAGCGGTTGAAACTGTCTCTTCTGAACACGTAGAGCAAAATGATTATTATGACCACCAAAATTGGCACGACGAGAAGAAAGAAGATCAAGAGTCCATTTCTCAGGGAGTAATCTATGAGGAAAGAGTTTTAAAGGAATGATACAACCATCTGAACATGTTGGTGTGTGTTTTGTTTGTTTAATGAGTGTGCTCTTACCAATCTGTGCAGGGCCGCTGTCGATACTTCCTCCTCTACCGGCTTTGTCACAGTAGGGTGGACCCCAGCCATCATTACAATGACAATGGAACTGATCATTACACACCTATGAGAAAACCACACCATTGAAAACCATTTAGCATTGATAAACTGGTTACTTTGTAGTTGGTTTGATGGAGTAGACGGAGGGGTTGAAAAGTAAGTGAGACTAAAAAGTAATAAGGACTGACTTGCACCGATGAATCAAGGAATTTAATAAAATGTTCTTAGTAACTTACTCCATTACCCTTGCAGTCTCTCTGGGCGTCACATTTCTGACTCTGATCCAGAACTGAAGCATTCAAACATGTAAAGTCCAAACACACCTGAGAGATAAAAATACAGGAATTAACTGTTTGTTTAAAGGTTTGTAGGATTACAAATTTAAGAATCTGTCGAAAATATGCTGATCCTATGTTCTGACATAGCATCACAATAAAACTAAGGTAAAGTACATTGTATTTAACATTTAAGGTAAATATGAGGTTATCAGACAAATGATTCTCTCAAGCAAAGTTTGTAGCAAGATGTCCCTGCCAGTTCCTGTTCTCTTATTGTAAGTCAAATGAGCCAGATTACTGAGATGTTCACCTTTTGTTTGTAATGGCTCTCGGTGCCTCTGCCGAGTCTTTGAGTAGTTATGATGATTGGATTAGGACTGGTGTAAATGGGGCACT
>JAHKKF010538686.1:32572-57244 GCA_019740295.1 Labeo calbasu | reverse complement strand
AATAAGAAGAAGAAGAAGAAGAAGAAGAATAAGAAGAAGAATAATAATAAGTTTAAATAGGATTTCAGTAAGTTGGCTTTCCCAAGCCAACTTAATTATTACGTTACCTGTTAAGTAGAAGCACCACAACTTCGGCGTCTGTTTTCAGGTTCGTCGAATGAATCTCTCAACTCAGTCCAGTCATTAACAGCTTGTTTGTTTGTTTGTTTGTTTTGTCTCTGTATGTGACCTTCCATCCATTCCTCTTAGGTTGTTTGTCTGAGTAAGCCGTTGTTGATAGATAAGAAATCGTAAACATTTCGCACACTAAAAACCGCGCCAAATTCAGTTAAGGCTGATGTCAGCTTCCGCTTTTCCATATATGGACTTCACGCTGTGGCCGCGCAAAATAATTGACGTGCAGAAAGCCCAAAAAATATCTTATTTAAAAATATTTATTTTACTGTTTTCATAGTACAGCTAATACATCGGTGCAAAATATCAATATTAATATAATATCATATAATATATAATATAATATAATATTATATTATATTATAATCTGTCATTATTTTGAATGTATACGACAATTTTCTGCATACCATTCCATAAAAATCCTTATATAGATAATTTAATAATAAACACTTTACATTATTTGTAGAATTGGCAACCAATTTCCTGCATAGTCTTTCATATCTCTCACATGATGCATGTGATCTCTTGCTTCTACGTAATAGAATAAATTCAACTCAAATTAATATTTCATGTCCCTGTATTTATGTATTGACCGTGTAAGTGACCGTGTAATAAGCTGAATTATAGAGTCAGCCAGTCAAAATCGTGTAATATTAAAAATACAAATGACAGTATATGATCTTTGATAGGATAAGAAAGACAGAGGATTCCTTCAACCTATCTAATCACAATTTTAAAGGGTGTTTATAAGGAGTTTCCACTGATTGAGGAGACAAATGCATTTTGTTTTTCTATTTGGTATGTTTGCAGATCAAAGCACACTAGCTGAAAATGCAAACTGTGATAAACAGAGATTCAGAATGAAAGGAACAGATGAAGACGAGACAAACAGAAAGAGAAATTGCACAGCAGGGCTTGTTGGTTGACAAGCCAGACATCTCTGGAACAGGTAGTGCTGATCCGGAATAAAAGGCCTATTTAATCTGCTTTACAACCGACAATGCTGACCTTGCTGGAAGATTATTAAAGTTTGGAAGAGATCTTTTTACAATCACATTCTGTCAGAGCTCAGCGGCTTTTGTCAGGGGTGGGGGGTTTCGCCGTCCTGGCCATCCGGAGCACGACCATCATCGTCACCACTGTGTTCGGTTCAACAGCGCCATCTAGTGATTTTCTGCTTGAACTGATGGCAAATTTATTAATGCTTGGGAGATCGCAAATTTTAATAGCTTGTCAAATATATTCCCGTGGCGTGCAGTGGTTTTCTCAAATGAGGAGGCAAAGTCCTCACGTTTTAAGTTGTTTTTGTTTTTTTAATTAAATGTAAATTCATCTCCCAGTCATATTTTCTTGGTTAAATAAATATTGCTTTCATTACCAGAATATATATATATATATATATATATATATATATGGTTTTACATTAATAATTAGTGAGTAATTAATATTTATTAAAACCAAGTATAATAGTTTTTAAGCATTTTACATTTATTTCAAGATAATACCGCAAGGCAGTAACCATTTAAACTATATATTTTATATAAATACGTACGTTTCATTAATGAACTGATCTTAAGCTGTGCTTTTTTCATAATAAACCTATTTTTTGGATCATCATTCATCAAAGCTCAGTAAACACAGGTCACAGACGCGGAGATGTACCTCTAATTTTAACAAGCTCACTAAAAAAAAAACACAGATAATGTTTTTAGGCCTTTCAAAGTTTGATTTTTGACTTGACAAAGTGGTAATACAAATGTGTGAGTTGTTTACTTTTTATTAGTCTTTCCATTAACGCCATTATATTGATTATCCGCCTTATTCTTCAACGCGGAAGTAAGCCTATGGGCGAGACTTCCGGTTCGAGAAGAATACCAACGTGCAGTAAACGGTAAAACTGTTTGCACTACAAACAGGTATGTTCAAAATTAAGATAATGCATTCAAATAACATGGTAAAACACCAATTTGCAATATCAAGCAGCAAAACAAGCTGTTTTGTAGAGCTAAAAATAGCAGGACGCCAGTTTAGAGGTCGAAAGTTTACATACACCTTGCAGAATCTGAAAAATGTTATTTACCAAAATAAGAGGGATCAAACAAAATGCATGTACATTTTTATTTAATACTAATCTAAATAAGATTTCATATAAACGATATTTACATAAAGTCAACAAGAGAAAATAATAGTTGAATTTATAAAAATGACCCTGTTTAAAAGTTTACATACACTTACCTGAATGATCCACAATTGTGTTTTTGTTTAGTGACAGTTGTTCATGAGTCCCTAGTTTGTCCTGAACAGTTAAACTGCCCACTGCTCTTCAGAAAAATCCTTCAGGTCCCACAAGTTCTTTGGTTTTTCAGCATTTTTGTGTATTTGCTCCCTTTCCATCAATGACTGTATGATTTTGAGGACAACTGAGGGACTCATATGCAACTATTACAGAAGCTTCGAACGTTCACTGATGCTCCAGAAGCAAAAATAATGCATTAAGAGCTAGGGGTGTAAACTTTTGAACAGAATGAGGATTCTGGGTTTTCTTATTTTGCCTAAATATATACTTTTTTATTTAGTACTGCCCTTCAGAAGCTACAGAAGATAATTACACGTTTCCCAGAAGACAAAAGAAAGCTCTTGATGCATCGTGTTTCCATCTGAAGCATCAGTAACCATTTGAACCTTCTGTAACAGGTACATATTAGTCCCTCAGTTGTCGTCAGTGTGAAAAGATGGATCCCTCCTGATCTGGTATTATTAACATTTTGCAGATTCTGCAAGGTGCATGTAAACTTTTGACCTCAACTGTATTTTTGCTTGCATCAAGTTGGCCTTGAACAGGAGGGGGAAAATACTACAATGGATACCACACATTTGTGATTTGTATTTTACTTTGTAGCAGATTAATTAAAACAATAGCATTTTTGTTACTTGAAATAAAACATTAACTAAAATAAAACACTTTTTTATTTCAGATTATATTTTCATTTTAAGTACTAAAGTAACAAAACCTGAAATAATTTATAAAAACTTTATGGACATTTAAAAAAAACGGAAATAATAAAATACAAATAAAAAACAATTACTAAAAGTCAAAACTAATTCAACATATCTCAATGACACAACACTATAGTAAACAATATACATACATTAATATAAATTTGTTTCATAGAAATTTCAGAAATCAACCATTAAAAAGACAATGACAGAACCATTTGTAATTTTTTTGTGTGTTTATTTTCAGTGTACTTAAAAAATACTGGATCTCGCCAGCACTCACTATCATTGGCTATAATGTGATCCTCCCAGAGAAAAGAAACAAGAGTACCGGTCAATACAAGACATTCATACAAAAAGTGTTTTTTAACCCAGAATGCTACCCAGAATCCATACTGGAGAGAGACACAGTTAAACAGTCACAACAGATGGCTATGATTAAAACACCCACACACAAAGCAAAAATAGGCAAACACAGCTTCCACCAAAATATGCCTACTCTGAATATAAAGTTTTGCATACTTTTCATTGTCCTAATACAACACGTTTGTACAGGCACATCTTTATTCAGACCTACAATACAGTTCCCGAGAGCACAGTAAAATAAAAAAAAAGCAACAACTTGGGGGATTTTATTTTTTCATACTATCTGCCTGAAACATTCACACAAACCAATATGAAAAAAAGAGATAAACATTCCAAAATAAAGAAGAAAAAACTGGGCAGCAAAATTTTTGGTTTTGCATGAGTGATGCACTTCTGGCTTTCATCGCTACTGTTGTTTCCTCTTCTCCGAATTTTTATTTGTTTTCTTTTTTTTTTTTCTTTTTTTTTTACCCACTCTAAAGTATTACATGTATATAATTTCTTAACTTTATATAAATATTTACAAACATCACTTAGTTGTGTCCCATAAGAATATTCTTATATAAAAAAGTAGATAACATGTTAATGCCAAGGAGGAGAAGCTTGCATTGACATTACAATAACTTAACCGTTAAAAAAAGAAGAAAAACAACAAAAGTTTGATACAGTAAGTGCGACAGCCCCTTCCAAAAGTCTCTAGCATGGAAAAAAATCAAGGCTTTGCACGTGATGTAGCACCAGATGGGTTCGCACCTCAGTGCGCTTGAGAAATTACCTTGGAGTAGAAATCTTCCAGGAGGTCGTGTGCGGTACAAACCAAAAAAAAAAACAAAACAATAAATTAGTGTTGGATAATTTAGGATGACGTTATATACAGCCAGAGTTAAACACGAGGCGTATCGTGGATGGTGATGGAAGTGTAAGGGAAAGTAGATGGCAGTGTGTGAGTTCACAGCAGTCTTGCAGCACATTACAGGAGAGTGAAGGCGCTCTCACATTCGTCCGTTGAGAAGCTCGCCGGCTCCTAACAGAATCGGGAAGAAGGGCCAGTCTGATACGGGAGCGTAGCATCGGGTAAACGTGGGGTTTGATGAAACCCTCCAATATGGATCTCCATTAATCTCCAGCGCCTAAGTCCTGGACAAGGCTCAAGTGGTTCATGGCACGGTTGAAGGCGCTTTGCACAGCTTTACGGATGCCTGACGTTCTGCCTTCCAACATTTTGCTTCTGTCTATGGTCTTGTCGATGCCGAACGGTACCATTTTGGATTTAGGAAGCCATTGCCTGATGGAGATTCAAGAGTGCATTTTAAAACGGCAGCAGAAGCAGAATTTTAAATGTTACACACTGTCCCAACTAGCCGAGGTTCACGAGTCGGGTCATTTTCCCGCTAAAACAGCTACCCAGCACAATACTTCAGAAACAAATCACTTGATAAGAAAGGAGTTCAAAAAAATTCCAATTATAAGAACCCCAAAATATGATCATTAAAAGCAAAGGCAGTTACATCATTCCACACATACAAACACATTTTCTTAATCAGGGTCTTGCACTTGCACTTTCTTGGTCTTTGCGCATTTGCTTTGTAAACATTGGGTCTGTAGTTCCGCGTGACCTTTCAATGTGAGAAAGACATCTTGGATGACAAGGGGGTGAGTAAATTATTTGTGAATTTGCGTTCTGGGAGTGGACTTCTCCTTTAAAAATCAATACACATTTACTTGAGAAGCAAATTGACAAATTGATCAAAATGTTCAGTTAAAAAGAACAAATATCTGCCAGTGGACCTGATATAACCAACAATTAACTCAATTAATTAATTCCCTTAAATCAAACAATTTTTCACACCATACCGATAGATATTTGCTCTTGTTTTAAACAAACTCGCTTCATTTGGGTCCTTTTTTTTTTTTTTTTTTTTTAAGAAAACAAGATCTTTATTTTGTACTTTACGTAAGTAAATTTATCTCGATTTAAGTTTCCTTAGTTATTTATATTGAAAAGACAGATATCAATTTTTCACAATGCATGTAACATTTAATACCATGCTCTGATTTAAGATGTTTTTAATGCCTTAACTTGTTAAAGTGTGAATAAAGATTTTTTTTTAAAGAAACACTATTAGTGTACATAGTTTTTAAAATTGTATTACGTATTTTTAATATGTAATATGTAATATTAAGCTAAAAACTACAGAAAAATGTAATAAAGCTAAAACAAAAAAAAAAAAAATCATCAGATTCTATAATTATAACTCAATATTGAACATTTTCATCTAATTTTACAAATAAATAATCAATATGAGAGGTTTTTAATGCTTTAATTTGTTGAAGGGTGAATAAATACTTTAAAGAACCACAGAAACCATGTTTTTATTTTTAAAATGTATTATATTTAATAAAAAGTTTAATTTGCTACAGAAATAAATATTGTGTTATATTTAAATATTAATGATATTTTTAAAAAGTTATTTAAATCACAATTGAAAAAAAAAAAAAAACCTATGATATAATTAACCAACTAAATATATTGGATTTAAGGAGATATTAATGGAGCAAAATATTTTCAATCATACTTTCAAGCCAAAAAATAATTGTTAAATAAACAAGTTTATTTATTTTTTTTTTTATTATTTATGTTTAATGCCATATAACCAACAATAGATATATTCATGGCAACATTAACAGTATCATTTCAATGCATAATTTACAATATTACAGTGATATAATTTTCTTAAGCAGCACCCACTATACAAAACATTCAAGTAACCACAATAGTACTGATGAAAATCATTTAGGCCTGGTTTCACAGAATAGGCCACAGTTCAATTAGGATATTTAAGTAATTTTTATAAACATGTCTCAGAAAAAAAATAAAATAAAAAATACTGGTGTCCATCTTGAGACAAAAGAAAGGCACTGATATATTTTTTTTATATATAAGATCAATCAGCGCAAGTTTCTTTCAATTGAAACAGTTCAGACATTTTAGTCCGGGACTACGCTTAAACCTTGTCTGTGAAACCAGCTAGCTGCATAAAAGGTTTAGACTAGTCTTAAATGTTAGTCATCTAATTTTTTTCTTTAGGACTGGTCAAAATTTGTAAAATTTGGTTACATAAAAATTTGATTAGCCTACACTGTAAAAAAAAAACATAAATAAACACAATTTGTTGAGTCAGCTTAAAATAATTTGTTACCCTGCTGCCTTTAAGTTTAGTCAAGTAAAATAAGTTTAGTCAACTTGAAATGTTAAGTTGTACTAAGTAACAACTTAAATATTTGTGTTTGCTAAACTTAACAGATGGGTAACCCAGCTGCCTTAAAATTTTAAGTTGATTCAACTCAAATATCTAAGTTGTCACTTAGTATAATGTAACAGTTGAATAAACTTTTTTTTTTGAGTTGACTGAACTTAAAATTTTAAGGCAGCCAGGTTACAAATTATTTTAAGTTGACTCAAAAAATTGTTTTTTACAGTGTACGCTGAACCCAAAATATAAGACTGATTACCCCTTAGTTAACTGCTAGTTGGTCAAACTAGTTCTTAAGACACTGTCTTAACACAGAGGCTAAAATTCTAAGTGTTAGAATCTTTCAGTTTAATCACTGATAAAAATTCAAAAATTCTTCCGGAAAAGACCGTTTTAAAAATGTCTTACTATATTTTCAGAATAAAAATGCTGTCTAGTATTATTTAAAATTGGAGATTCTATTAAAATATGTTATAACGTGTTAGGATTTATCACCCTAAAAATATTTAGCAAACATAACAGCCACACCAGGACCAAAGTGCAAAAACAGTTGATGTCAGACGCATTAACACATTTCCCTGTTCCTGTGGAAATATTTGAAAGTTTCTTTGAAAGCAAGACTTCTTACCAGTTGCGTTTGCTGTCGAAGAAGCGGACGAGGAAGAGTTTCTCCTTGGACCTGAACTGCATCAGCTCTCCGACCCTGAGCACGTCCCGTGGAGGGGTGGGAATGTACTCGTCGTTGAGATGACAACCCGCCCGAGACATCTGAGGATCTATGATCTACATGTGGGCAGAGAGGCCGTCAACACAACAGTAATCTTCCAACGCGCATCTCGAAAGGCCTGGTAACCTGGTAACTCAGAGTGTGCCTGTGACTGCTAATGTATAAACTGTTGGAAATGGAAATGGTTGCCACAAAACACAGGAACGCACGCACGCTTACGTTCACGCTCGCTCACGCGCACGCGCACGCACACGCACACAAAACAAATGTATGCACATACACATCCTGGTTGTATCACCTGGCAATAATGTTATGGTTGACTGTTGGCCACTGAGGAGGCTGATGCATGAAATAATGAAGAGGAAGAGAAGGAGAACCAGTCTCTGACGACATGCACACATGCACACTCACCAAGGCAGGATAGGAAGGATATCCACTAAGTTTGGCCCAAACTAGTTTAAGGGGCTCCAGATTTAGTGGTGTAGTGTTAGCAGGCATCCAAATATTGCTGCTGTCAATCTCTATGAAAGTAGGAATAATGGACAGTTACGAGGGGTTCACCGTAAAAAATGGTGCAGAACACCTCAAGAGCCACGGCAGTATTTATAGCCAATCAGCAATCGGCAGCAGGGGGTCATTTCTTTAACGGAAGCATGCCGAGCCATTAACCAGACACTGTTATGCCTTTAATGCCACTTCCAAACACAAATTTATATTTATTTATTTTAAAAAATCAAAACAATAAGAAAATGGTTTTGATTTGGTCTGGAAAGGTCAAACATGTCATCTGACTAATGAGCCTACTAAGACTCTGACATGCTTGCGAGTCAGAATGCAGAACTAAGCTTTCTATTTCTGGGAAAAAGCGCGTGGCAGGCCAAAAGATTTTACTCAGCAGTTTGATAGTAAGCAATCGTTCGAAAAATACTGTTTGGGATGAATTTACCTTTAAAGGGTTAGTTCATTAAAAAAAAATTCAAATTCTATCATCATTTACTCACACTCACGTAGTTCAAAAGCTGCCATTTACTTTTATTAAACACAAAAGGCTACATTTATACTTCCTGCTTTTGTCTATGCGAGTACAGGTAGTGTCAAGCTTCACAATATAAAGGTAGTGTCAAGCTTCTAAAATGGCATAAAAGTAGTCAACATGATTTCTGAGGTTACTCTGCATGTATACGATAGATTCAGGTTAAAAAAAAAACGTTTACTGAAAAATCTTCCCCTCTGCCATAATATTAAAGGTTTGGTTCACCCAAAAATGAAAACTTTGTCATTAATTACTCACCCTCATTTTGTTCCGAACCTGTAAAACCTTAATTTATCTTGAGAACACAAATTAAGATGTTTTTGATGGTGGAAGAGAAGAAATTGTTGAATAAAGTCGTTATTTTTGTTTTCTTTGCACACAAAAAGTATTCTCGTAGCTTCATAACATTCATAACAGAATCACCGATGCCACGTGGACTATTTGAACGATGCCCTTACTACCTTTCTAGGCCTTGAACGTAGTAGTTGTGTTGCTGTCTAGCAGAAAAGCTCTTGAATTCCAAAAAAAAAAAAATAAAAATCTTTATGCGTGTTGCGAAGATGAATGAAAGTCTTAAAGGTTTGTTATGACATAAAGGTGAGTAAGTAATGCCTGAATTTCATGGTTCGTAAAGATACTGTAAAATGGACTTTAAAAAGGACTTTAAACACTACTATTTTGATTTTCCAAGGACAATCAGAGATCTCACTTATCAAACAGTGTCTTCTCTTTTAAATTAAAACCATGGTTAATTTTCATAAGACATCTGTAACTGTACTGCCTTAATGTTTTAATGTTTTCTGCTGATTAATTTAAAACACAAAAAAATCTGAAAAATTGCGAAACCACTCAGTAATCCTGCTGTCTTGAAAGTCTCGAAGTGAATCAAAAGATTTGTGAAAGTGCACCAAAGTCTCAATCTGAATCAAATGATTTGAACCTGCTCCGAAGTTTTGATCTGAATCAAATTACTCACAATCTGTGCTCCAAAGTTCCGACGTGAAGCAAAAGATTTGCGAACCTGCTCTGAAATTCCAATCTAAATTAAATTATTAGCAATACATGCTCTGAAGTCCCGATCTGAATCAAATGATTCGCAATATGCAACATTCCGACCTAAATCAAATGATTCGCAAATCCGCTCTGAAGTCTCGATCAAAATTAAAAGACTTGCGAACCTGCTCCAAAGTTCCAATCTGAATCAAATAATTTCCGATCCATGCTCCAAATTCCGACGTAAAGCAAAAGATTTGTGAACCTGCTCTGAAGTTCCAATCTTAATCAAACGATTTGCGAACCCACACCGAAGTCCTGATCTAATCAAATGATTTGTGATACGCGATCCAAAGTTCCAATGTAAAGCAAAAGCTTCATAAACCCACTCCGAAGTTTCAATCTAAATCAAATGATTTGTGATACGCACTCCAAAGTCCCGATCTGAATCAAAAGATTAGCGATATGTGAAGATCAGATCTAAATCAAATGATTCGCAAACCCGCTCCCGAAGTCCCGATCTAAATTAATTAATGATTTGTGATTCCTGATTTGAATCAAATGATTTGCAACATGCGATCCAACTGGAACGCTTCGAAACAGTGAATCACTTTGCGATGCAATGGTTTAACTTATTCGGAGTTTCGAAAAACTCAATTTCACCCATCACTACACGCTTTTTAAAATTGTTTCAAGTGATGTTGAAATTCAAAAATGATTGGCTCTTTTAATTTTATGTTTTTTTTGCCAGTGAATCGCTTGAAATAAATGATCAAAATCACACATTTGAATCAATCGGAGTGGTTCCAGCATAAATGACTCACTCAATTGATTCGGTTCATCTGTTCCTCTTTTCGCATCTTCAGCAATGTTTACACAACATTGTCAGTACTACTACTGTTTTAGGTCACTAGTTTTGTTTATTCTTTTTTTTTGCTTTTTTTTTTTTTTTACTGGTTTCAATTATGTCTTCATAATTTGAAGTAGTGGTTTCTTGTTGCCTCTGGTTCTGTATGTGTTTTTGTTGCTGTTGTTGTTGTTGTTGTTGTTGTGACTGTTTGCTGGAATATATGTTTTCTGCGTATTTGTGGAGTTTGTTTTTTTACCATCAACCTGCCAGGGACTGCAGATGAAAATTAGCCT
The DNA here is from genome assembly GCA_019740295.1 of Labeo calbasu. Classification (NCBI taxonomy): domain Eukaryota; kingdom Metazoa; phylum Chordata; class Actinopteri; order Cypriniformes; family Cyprinidae; genus Labeo; species Labeo calbasu. Next base: position 46,557 of record JAHKKF010538686.1, on the reverse strand, counting down.
GAATGGCTAAATCTGGCACATTTACATAGTAGACTTGTTTACTTGTGTTAATTTATGTGGATTGTACATTTTAAAATAAAGAAAGAAAAAACTTAAAGAATTGTGTGCATTTTTGCATGAAATATGTTAAAGACATAAAAAATTAAACACTTATTTAAGATACATTCAATAATTTCAATAATTCAAGCACTTTTCAAGTACCTCTTCAGGAATATTGCTATTTTCAAGGGTTTGCCAAGCCTTAAATTTCAAAAAGTCAAAATCAAGTACTTCAAGCACCTTGTACAAACCCTGAAATTTTCATTTCTGGGTGAACTATCCTTTTAATATTTCAGGGTGAAATATGATTTGGAACAACATGAGGCGGAGTAAATGATGACAATTTGTATTTTCAGATGAACTGTCCCATTAAGTGCCATGTTAAAGAGCAAACATAAGCAGCAACTACCCAGAAGGAAACGATAAGCCGTGATGATTATTAAAACATGAGGGTTTCACACATGCAGACACTACGGCAGTAGGCAGCGGTCTTTTGTGTTAGACAAAGCCATGAAGAGCAGGTCAGTGGCGAAGCAAGCAAAAGGAAGGACAGTGGGCTTCCACAGAGCTGACGGGACACCAATGCAGCTGCCAGAAAGGGTCTGACCCATTTCTCTGAACTGAAGGATGGGGCTGGTGTAAAATCCCACATACCCACTCACGGCTGCAAAAAGCTGGACGCTCACCTGCTGCCAGCTTGTTGGCTTTGGAAATGTTCCCTGGTTCCACGCAATTGACCAGTTCTTTTTTATCGTCCGTTGTGTTTCGTCTTGTCATCGCCAGCTTCCCTTTCCCGCTCTTTGCGTGACTGACATCACTGAAAGACAATTCATCATGACTAATAAAGCCTGAAAAATACTGTATACTAAATGCATACTAAATGTACTCCTTCTCACCTCGTGTTTTCCTGGATGCTCCCGCTTCCACTGGAGGAAATGCTGGACTCTGAAGCACAGCGGCGACGAGGCTCTGACGGCCGATTCACAGTTAGCCCTTTCTTTGGCTCCAAAAAGCCATTTGATAAGCCTGTAAGTACAAAACAGTTTATAGTATGTCCAGGGAGGGTGCTGCAGTTCTCAAAATGAAAAGAGAAAGCAGTTTACCAGTATCCAAGCGTTTAATTGGACACTCGTCCTCGTCACCCTGACTGTCTCCGCTAGCACTGCGCGTCCTTTTCCTGCGCTGGAGCAGGGTTTCGAGGCGAGGGATGACCACTGAGAGGAACGTCTTAGTGCCCAGCTGAGGGCAGTCAATTGAGGATTCACTTGCGTTCGACGGCTTCTGCGGACTCTTTGACTTCCGGAATAGCACGGATGTTCGCCGGTTGACCATATTTGCTGGTTCGGTAAGAGTGGAGGTAGCGACCATAACGTTATTTTCAGAGGGCATAACGTCAGAGGAGAGACCATTTAGAAGTGAGGTAGAGAACGTCTCCCCGTCAAATTTGACCTTTTTCGGGCACTTTTCAGGGCTCGGCTCCATGGGTTTCAGTGTGGGAGGTTCACAGGGACTGTCTGAGTTTTTCAGGAGTGGGACAGAGTCTGAAGGCTCAAGTTTTGGAGGTAATGACTTGTCACCTGTAATGAGAGATCAAATATTTAATACAAACCCATTTTGAAGAATACCACAGTTCTTAAAAAAAAAAAAGGTTTGACCAGGTATTAATGAGAAGAATTCAAACTGAATAGTTTTATTTTTCCATTTGAACCCTTTAAAAAAAATTTTTTAAATACATTAGGCCTATAATATTTTTTTTTAAATATGTGTAATGTAAATAATTTTTAAAAAGTTCAGTTATTATGCCATTAATATAAACACAATAATTTATATCAAGGCAATTAAATACTTATTTAAAAAAATAAAATTACTGACAATATATAAAAATGAACTTCTAAAAAAATATTACATGTAATAATAAAAAACAACCCAAAAAACAAATGTGATTTAACAGAACTGTACCTTCTTCCTCAGTGGCTTGTGGTAAAATAAGAGGTGCTTTTTCCTCTTCCTTGGGATTATTCTGCTCCAGTGAAGGGGGCTCCGTTTTGTGACCCATTTCCATTCGCACATCACTGATGGTCTTTTTGAGGAGCTTGAGCCGTTTGCTCCGGGAAGGGCATGACTTCATGGCAGTGGTTGAATCCAGCATCTCTAACAGCTTATTCAGTTGTTCCTCCTTAGACATGTGCTCACGATTGGCTGGGTTTAACAGTCGGTCAACTGGAACAAACGCAGGATAAAATTCATAATGATTCACAAACAAACCAAAATCTGTGATTTTCTTAAATAGTCTAAAATCTAACATATAGGCCCTTACCTTCATCCCAGGTCAGTGCTGGAGGTGGCTCTATCTTAGGAGGCTCAGTGAGGTGCATTCCACTGGGGAAGTCAAAGCCTATCCGTTCGGCGTCCCGCCGGGTCTTCCTGAGGATCGCTCCACCGTGATCTCGCAGACGCACAGCAGCGCGGTAGAAAAATGTGTCCTTGGCGTTGTACTTCATGCAGTTGTTGATAATGAGGTTGAAGTCATTCTCAAACTCATCCAGGTTGTTATACTCCTGGGCGTCAATGCGCTTTCTCATTGTGGAGAAGTCCATAGGGTGTTTGATGTGGTCTAGATAATCAGGAACCTGTATATAAAAGAGAAAAATCAAGCACGGAACACAACTAGGAACTACACTGTACACTTAAAACAAATTGGACACATCTGCTCATGCAATGTTTTGCCAAATATTAGAATAACAATAAAATCAACAAAGCTGTGGTAGCACAAATTAAAGGGATAGTTCACCCAAAAATGAAAATTCTGTCATTAATTACTCGCCCATATGTCGTTCCAAACCTGTAAGACCTTCGTTCATCTTCAGAACACAAATTAAGATATTTTTGACAAAATCCGGGAGCTTTCTGATCCTGCATTGACAGTAATGCAACTGACACGTTCAAGGCCCAGAACGGGAGTAAGGACATTGTTAAAATAGTTCATGTGACATCAGTGGTTGAACCTTAATTTTAAGAAGCTACGAGAATACTTCGTCCACAAAGAAAACATAAATTATGACTTTATTCAACAATTTCTTCCCTTCCGTGTCAGTCTTGAAACATTGATTATTTTAAAGATGTTCTTACTTTGTTCTTACTTCTTTTCAGGGCCTTAAACGTGGTAGTTTCATTGCTGTTTATGCAGGATCAGAAAGCTCCCAGATTTCATCAAAAATATCTTAATTTGTGTTCCGAAGATAAACAAAGATCTTATGGGTTTGGAGCGACAACATGAGGATGAGTAATTAATGACAGGGTGATTTTTGGGTGAACTATCCCCTTTAAAAAATTAAAATCATATCTTAAAGGTTTTCAAACAATGATGCCAAAGACAAATGATGTCAATGTCATGTGAGACAAATTTCCTAAAATACAAAGGCAGCTAAATATATTCATGTATTGCAATCATTTGTATTTAAAAAATAAATTAATTAAAAAAAGAAAGAAGTGTTCAAAGTGTTTTAAAATCAAATAACTGGCATTTATACTGCTATTGCACTAATGCTAAAATGAATCACTCAAATTTTTTTAATAACTTAGTGTTTCCCCTGCCATTATATTAGGGGGGCGCCCCATTGAGAGTTTGACTTTTTTGTCCAGTCATAAGGGTCAGTTTTTTTTGAAAATGAGATTTATACATCATCTGAAAGCTGAATAAATAAGTTTTCTATTGATGTATGGTTTGTTAGGACAATATTTGGCCAAGATACAACTATGTGAAAATCTGGATTCTGAGAGTACAAAACAAAACAAAAAAAAATATATTGAGAAAATCACCTGTAAAGCTGTCCAAGTGAAGTTCTTAGCAACGCATATTACTAATCAAAAGTTTTGAGTTAAAAATTAAAGTTTTAATATATTTACGGTAGGAAATTTACAAAATATCTTCATGGAACATGATCTTTACTTAATATCCTAATAATTTTTTGCATAAAAGAAAAGTCGACCATTTTGACCCATACAAAGTATTTTTGGCTACTGCTACAAATACACCTGTGCTACTTATGACTGGTTTTGTGGTTCAGGGTCATATTTTATAAAAAAAAAAAAACAATTAAGAGTTGATAGGGCCAGCATGACTCAAACCCACAGAAATGAGATAGATGTACCTCTTTGACGCTAACAGGCTGGGCAAAGATTTTAGCCTGGTCTTTCTCCTGCAGCTGATCCAGCACTGCTCGCAGCAGGACAGGGAACGGAGTGAGCTGCATCTCCAAAACTGACTGCTGCAACCTCATCTGCATGGGGAAAAGATTACATTAACTTCATCCAAACAAACTTTTCATGTATCTGCATACATTAGAAATGACAAAAGTTAACAGTAATTTGAAAACACATCACACCATATGACAATGACCACCGTACCTCCTCTCTCTTTAGCTTCTCCCTCTTGCGGATGAGCTCTAGTAGCAAGCGAGCACGCTCCAGATCATGCCGTAAACGGTGCCAGTCCTTCAACTGCTCTGTCAGAGCTTGACGGTCCTCAACGTATGGCGCCTGTCATTCAAATAACAAATCCTCGCTTAAAATTCATATGCATATGACTTGAACTGTCATTCAATGCGGTCCAAGCCTCACCTGTTCTGGTTCTTTCTGCGTCTGTATGGCAGTCTGCAGGCGCCTTATTAGTGGGACGCCATTCCTTGACTGCCTCTTGAGCATCCAGTAACTGAGAACCCGTTCCACAAACACCTTCTTCTTCTGGACAGAAACTTGATTGAGGATTGTGTTGAAGCTGTAAGGACAGACGGAATCACAGAACATCAAAAGCATTCAAAACAACAAAAAGCTCAGAAAATCTTTGCAGGGAAATGTTTCACTGACCTTTTAGGTGTAATACTAGGCCCAGAAACTGTTGGAACCACTGCGACAGGCTCCGTTTCGGGCTTTTTGTTCTTTTTCTTCTGGCATCCCTTTGCTCTATCCCTGTGAGCTGCCTTCTGACACAAACCGTTCTTGGGTTTGGAGTCCTCATATATAGTGAGGGGTCTCCTCACACAACCGTTAGGCGTATGAGAGCAACAATATGCCGTTTTCTTCACAGAGAACGTCGTAGCTCCTGATTCTGTGACCTCTTTGATGGGTTCCATCTTCATGTAGAGGCCGGCTTTCTGAGCACAGCTCACATGGAAAGCCGTGTAACAGTTAGCCTTGCTGCACTGAATGCAAGCGCCCACTCCTTTTTTCTTGCACAGGTAACAGGTGAGTTTCCAGCGAGCTGGAGGAATGTTTGCCACACCATCGATGGGTTCGATGAAAACAGTATTGGTAAAACCGACTTCGGGGACCCAGATGGCGCAGACCACGTGCCCCCAACGATCATCATCCGTTCTCTTAAGTGCACCACCTTTATTCGGACAGAATATGCACTCTGCGAGCTGAGAGGGAGAATTTAAGCAGTGGCGGCAAAGCCAGCGGCCCTCTGGGATATGAGGGACACCGTAACACTCCTGATGCACGGCGAGATTGCACATGTCGCAGAACAAAATTGCATTACTGTTCTGGCACTCGCCGTCCATGCAGATGCAGCACACGGCGTCCTCGTCAATAAGCGACTGAGGCTCGCCCTGACCCTGGCTCTCGAAGAAAGACTCCTTCTCGAAGCGGTCCATGAGGAACTCAAAGACGTTCTGAGAGACCTGGCTGAAGCCGTCGCTCTTCCTCTTCTCGTTGATCAGCTCAAGCCATGCATAGTCTTCCTCGTCCATGTCGTATTCCACCTCCTCGTCCAGCTCATCCAGCGTCTTCTCCACATAGGTGTAGTACGCCGACGGCCTCCGCGGCACCGCCGGGAGGTTGTACTCAACCGTTCGGATCTTTGGCTCCGGTAGCCTGCCCTGAGCTGGCGAACCCTGCACAGTCGTCAACGCGGCGCTCTTTTTCTGCTGGTTGTTTTTGAGCCGCACCGAGCGCACGAGGACCTGCTGCGGCTTCTCTGTGTTCTCCTTGTTGCTGGTGCACTCGCTGATCTCCTGAGCTAATGGGTCATCGCTGTCAATGACGTCCAGTTTGTCGTAAATGCTGAGCCGGTGCACACGGCCGTCGATCTCCAGCTCGACCATGCGCTGAGCCTCGGCGTACGTCAAGGTCTCGCGGTTACGGGAGGGTTTGATGGGCGAGGGAGGCCTCTGCGGGGTGGCGACACGATTATGTCGAGCCTTCTTCCTCATTTTGAATGCCACAGAGGAACTAAAGTACAAGAAAAGCACATGTCAACTTTTAGCTGATTTAAAGCCACAATTTGCATCCCTCACAGATCATTTCACTTTTAGATCAGAAGTGCAAACAAAGATGCTAAAAATCAATCCAACAACACTGTAAACATCCATTAAACCAGGAACATTAACTATAGCAATACCTACAGCATTCACACCAACAGACAATAACATCCTGTTTAATATAAGCGCTTGATGCAGTAATTTGGTTTGTCACTTTAAATACTGGAGCTTATTCAAATCAGACGAATTCTGATTGGCGGTCAACATTTGTATTAGAAAAATCATTCTGAAAGTGTTATTATTGTTATGGTCTGTTCAAAACAAGGACGTTTTAATATTACTTTCAATTCCTTGAGAATAGTGAAGTCTACACCACAATTATAACAATAACACAGAACAACTATACCATTGGAATCACTTTCAGAATGTTTTTGTTTTCCAGCTGATGAACAATAAAACAATAACAGCCAATCAGAATTGGCTTGACTTTAAAGAGCTCAAGCATTTAAAACAAAAGACGACAAAACCAGCGTGTTAATAATAAACAAAAGGTTTGAATTCATGTGGTCGCTAATAGAGTGTTTTCATGACACGTCATCAATCGGCCATATTGTTTACACTGACTGTAAACAAATGCTACTGTACTGAACTTGCAAATTTTGCTGATTATTGCTGCTGAAAACAGTCAATTGTTGTCTTGTTTTGGGCTATATTAATCGGTCGGACCAGGAAAAACATGTGCAGTACTACAGACTGCCAGAAGTTAGAACAAATCAAGGAGAAGAAGCCAAAAAACTGTTCGAGGAACAAAAGGCATTTGTGGTTAGCCAAACTCAACCAGGATTTCCAGGGCAATAATCTTGACAACATTCATGTTTGTTCTTATTTCCGGTCAGGTAGGTGAAATATTAGGCTAATACAGAGTTGCCAGGTTTTCACAACAAAACCCGCCCAACTGCTACTCAAAACTAGCCCACTAGCGTTTGAAAAATGAACATTTCACAGGCTAAATATTACGTTATACGGATCGCTTTATCCATGAAACATGAAAAAAAAACATGGCAACAGTATTAAAATAGCCCAATTCTGCGGTAAAAATCACAGACTTGGCAACACTGGGCTAATATCCTAATTAATACTGCTCATACGCATCTTTATCAACTGTTAACTTTAGTTTGTCAAAATATCCCTTTCCTGCTTAAGTCCTTCTCCATTTGATTTAGCAGTTTCCACACGTTTTTTTCCCGCGGTTTAGACAGCATAAATGAGCTGAACAATGTATTTAGTAGTACATTAACCTGCAATCAATGCTGTTGTTTACATCCTAGTACCTCCAATATGGCCGCGCATCCGGATAATTGCGTTCCGCGTGCGAATGGGTCTTAAGCCGCACTGCAAGTTGTATGGATTCTCATTGGCTGTCAATGTTTTTATCGTCCGTTTTTCCTGAGGAGAGACCGTTCTGAAAGGAACTGCAACGGTATCGTTACTTTGTGTTTTTATCGTTACATTTGTGTAGAGGAGTCCCTAAAGAGCGTTAGCGTTCTTGATGTGAACAGGCATAACTGCTAGCACACATTCCATCTGGTATCCATAGCAACCTAAACCCAAGTTTTAAAGTTGGCATGGAAACAGAATAAAGCGCGTGCGTTTGTATTTTTGCCAAAGTGTGCTGTTTCGCCATCTGACGTAGTTAATTATTTGATCTGAATGTAAAAAATGTTAACAATAACATAGTATTTACGTTAACGTGGTTTTCAATTTCAGTGTCGTTCAATTTATTGTTTGTATTAAAACCCAGTAGTGACTTTTTAAGCGCTACAAAAATTGACACATTAACCCATTTAACTAATCATCTGGCGTTTAACCGATAACAGCCATGGTTTACATCCAGGCTTTTGTTTGTTTGAGGGGGGCAGGGCAGAACAAGGCCAAACACACTGGACTGGAAAGAAAACACACACAAACTGAGCAGCAAGGGCACACACTGGATCCGGCGGCCTGCTGGTGGCTGTGCTAGTGAGCTAATGCTGTTTGGAAAGACCCACCGACATTACTGCAAACATGGCGTCAAACAAAACAAAACACGCGCTGTAAAACGTGAACACAAACGCCCTTTAAACCCGCAAACACATGAATGAGCCCTCAGAGACGCTGCGCTTCGTTCTTACCTTCACCGTCGACGTTAAAAGGAGCTTTAAAGGCAGTACGGCCGAGCTAAAAGCAGCAGCGTTGTGGCCTACTGAACAGCAGTAGGTTTAATCCGTGCACGAGCCGCGCTACCGTCCACCAGCCGCTTCTCTGTTGTATTCCACGGGTAATGTGAGGTATCCGTAACGGTCTGCCGGATCCAAAAATAAGCATTTAAAAGCCGGGGTCACACGCTCAAGGTAACAGCAGCTCCACCATACTACCGCGCCTGTTTTCGCTCGTTATTGGGCTGGCCGTACGGGCACTATGCTAGCAGGCTAGCTCGCCTCTCTTCCCCCCACAACAATGCGGCTGCAGCTCTCCATCCCTTACGCACTGCGTCATCACGCACACCGCCATACGCGCAACGTCATAACGTTCCGCGGCAAAAATAAGGAAGTGAAACACTACGCAGCAACCGTAGCTTGTTTTTAGACAAGATGCATAATGATTACTTTGTATTGTGTGATCGAAATTGATCAGTTATTAATTTTATTTCACCATAGCCTGCAGATTAATACAAAAAACAGTAATATGCGCCTATATACATGGTTTTTATGGGTCTGTACCAAAACAGCGCCACGCGGCTTTTTGTTTGGGAACATTTAGGTGCTCAAGTTGTAGTATTAAAACGTTATCATTGTTTTACCAAATGAAATAAATAAAAACAAATAAAAGTTTTCCATGCATGTGAAAGTACTGGAAATTAATTATTTTTATGAATAAATCTAAAGTTGTTTATTCCTGTGATTTCAAAGCTGAATTTTTAGCATCATTACTCCAGTCTTCAGTGTCACACGATCCTTCAGAAATCATTTTAATATTCTGATTTGCTGCTCAAAACATTTATTATTATTATGTTGAAAACAGCTGAGTACAATTCTTTTCAGGTTTCTTTGATGAACAGAAAGTTCAGGAGAACAGCATTTATCTGAAATAGAATTTTTTGTAACATTATAAATGTCTTTATCATAATTTTGGAACAATCTGAAGCATCCCTGCTAAATAAAAGTATTAATTTCTATAATTTCTTTTCTAAAAAATAAAAAATTATACTGACTCCAAGCTTTTGAATGATATAGTGTATAAAGTTACAAAGACTTTATTTCAGATAAATGGTGATCTTTGGATTTTTCCATTAATCAAAGAATCCTGAAAAATGTACACAGCTGTTTTAAATATTGATAATAATAATTACTTAATACATTTTTTTATGAACAACAAATCAGCATATTAGAATGATTTCTGAAGGATCATGCGACACTGAAGATTGGAGTAATGATGCTGAAAATTTAGCTTTGATCACAGGAACAAATTACATTTTAAAACCTATTCAAATAAAAAACAGTTATTTTAAATAGTAAAGTTATTTAAACATTTTACTGTTTTTGATGGACTTTCAAATAAATGCAGGCTTGGTGAGCAGAAGAGACTTCTTTAAAAAAACCTTAATCGTACCATTTAAAAACCTTTGACTGGTAGTGTATTTCAATAATATTTATTTTAAAATATACTGATTTACAAATAGCTTCTATATTTTAAAATATATTGATGTATAAATATGTTTTTTTTATGCTTAGCTTTAAAATATAGACTAATATGTGTGCAGAAGTATGTGGGCATTATCTAACAAATTAATTTATTTCAATTAATTAACTGGAAACTGAGTATATGAATAAATGATTCATTAGTGGTTCTATCTGTATTTAAAATGTTTACCCATATGACAAAAAATTTTGTTTTGCTAACATTCCCTTTAAGTTATGAAATCCATACGAATTGTTCTCTGAGCATTCAGAACACAGTTTTTTAAAATGTTTCTTATTGGTTACATGAACATTAGAGACACTAAAAATTTGAGAATGTTACTTTTGAACGTTCTCTGAAACAAATAAGTAGTAACATAAAAACGTTACACAAACTTCCAACTAAAATTCAGAAAAATGTTCTATAAACAATGTATAAATCATGGCTTTCTGCTAACGTTATTAAAGACTTAATCATTTTGAGCGAATATTCTATTAACCTTACTGGAAGGACGTTTGTTCACAGCTCGCCAAAGTTCTGAGAATGTTCCATGTTAGCTAGGTATACTGTAAATTACAAAATATGAGAAAGTCACTGGTCAACAAATGTAGGAAATTTTGACCTGCAATTAGTTTCGCAACTAGTGCAAAGCGTTTAATTTATTAAACTATCAGATGTCAACTCATTATCAAGTTTATTATTATGATTATGGATTCATACATTAATGTAAACCCTAGGCTGTGGTAGATTAGTAATCTTGAGTAAACTGCTCCAGTTACAATACAGGCATTATAACAAAAGTCTTCATACCAATCCAGCAGCTCATACGGTAAAGAATGAAGGAATAATCTGAATTTATCTTTCTGTAGAAGAGAGATAATTGTTTTGTGGAGCACTATAATTTTGTTCTTAACCTAAATTCCACCTTTTATTATTCTATGATAGTATTTATCTTACTTGTATATACTGTAAAGGCCATTATGTGTCAAATGCATTTTGTACCTGGTATATTTAATACCTTAGTAACAGAATGTACAATTCAGTAATCTCAGGTGATTCGACATCTGATTCATTATATAACAATGAATCATAAAGCCTTTTCAGCTCTTTGACAATAATGTTTTAACACCAATGTGTCACCACATTTACATACCCTGCTGACTAATGTGAGTAATGTTATCTGCTCAACAGGTAGATAATGTTTGGACAGTTTTTGTAAGGGGTGAGTCAGATACGCAAGCTGTAGCTACTTCCTCATGTTCAAAACCAGATTTTGGGAATAGACTGAAAAGTAATTTGTTGTTATTTTCTAAACTAGTCTAATCTTAAATTTCAGTTCCACTGTCTGTAGAGGGCAGCATCCTCACCATCCTCCTTATACTTTGTATAACAGGGATGTAATTTAAATATACACCACAAACTCTTTACATATGAAAGGAATTTATTGTGTCCAATATAAAAAAATAAATGTTTCACCAGTTCAAAAAAAAAAAAAAAAAAAAAAAAAAGAAATTCCACACTGTCACAGTGGAAGGACTAAAACACATTTTTACTTCCACTTCACATGGAGAAAAAACTGATTCTAAATTTTACACTACATCAGAAAATGGCATCACTAAACATCTCAATCGTATATTTGTATCAGTATTAGATAGCTTTAGCGTGTCTATGATCCTTTAGGTTAAACTAAAGATAAGCCCAGGAATTCTTTACATTTAACAATTTCAATTTACTTTTTGCAGATGGTATAAAATGAATAAATAAATAAATAGCCACTGAATGTGGAATGTTTGTATTGCATGAATAAATAAGATACATGGAGGAAGAAAAAAAAAAAAAAAAAAAAAAAAAAAAGGTACATAAATACAATACAAATACNTGAATAAATAAATAAATAGCCACTGAATGTGGAATGTTTGTATTGCATGAATAAATAAGATACATGGAGGAAGAAAAAAAAAAAAAAAAAAAAAAAAAGGTACATAAATACAATACAAATACTTGTATTTAAAAAAAAAAAAAAAAATCCAAAAAAAGACAGATAAGGAAAGATAAGTGAGTCCATGAATATTGCATTGATTGTGCACGTCACTCAAGTCCCTGCTAAGCAAAGTCTAAAAAATGACGTCAACAGAGATGAAGTAGTGGAAGACATTCAGAAAACAACAGAAGGGAAACCCATTGAAATAGTGAATATGAATGGCAGAGCAGCAGAGAGATACTGTTAAGAGAGTAGTAAGTGTGTACTTCAAGTATTCGACCACTAGAGGGCAAGGGAGACCCACCACATAACTAGATACAGTCTTTGAAGGTTCCCATGAATCCAGGGGAGTTCCCCTAAAATCCATGAAAATCCACCTGGTGTCTGTCGTGACTTGAATCCCATAAAAGCAGCTTTCCAAAAAAGGCACCGAAAACTAAAAAGATAGTCTAAAAGGAAAAATAATGTCCAAGCTCTATAAGAGCAACCAGTAAGATCAAAGGATCACTAGCATTGCTGCTCACGCAATCCCTACGGGTAACAACTCACCCTTAGCAAGAAAAAAAACAACAACCAAAAAAAGACATTTATGCAACATAAACCAAAGTCCTGATAACCAACAGACTGGGAACAAGAGCAAAAAGGTCTCAGAGTCCATTCACTCGCCGTCCCCGCATCCGTCAAAGGCTTTCTTTGCCCGATTCTGTGCTGATGGCGTGAAGCGTGATGTCGCCGCTTTCCGCTTTCGCGCTTTCCTCCATGCGCATCCACTGATGCTCGAAGATCTGCTCCAAAGTGGGCCGGTCTGAAGGTCTCAAGCAGAGGCACCATTTGATGAGCTGCTGACACACTGATAAACAGAAAAAAAAAAACGCAAGGTTAGACTTCTCATCCACAAACGAAAGACTGTTTACATTAGTCGATTGGGGCATCTCTGGATCAGAACATACCTGGCGAGACTCTTCTCCTGAAAAAGAGCCGTCCTCTCAGAATCTCCTCGTCGTGCTCGAACGGGATGTCTCCGCACACCATGTCGTACAGTAGGACGCCAAGGGACCAAACGGTTGCCGAGCGTCCGTGGTACCTGTGGTAACGTATCCACTCGGGAGGACTGTACACTCGCGTGCCTACAAAATAAAACACTTGGTTGTCAATCCATTGAGAATTAACCTTTGAGACTTACAAAACATCTATTTGCATGCAGATTGCACTTTTTTTTGTTTTGAATCCCTACTCTGTGATTTTTATTTTTTGGCATGACACAACCCTCGTTTCAGCATCAAAAGCGCCGATTTTGATTACACTGCAGCACTGTATAATGAGCCGCTCCAGTCAGCTGACTCTAGCAAGGGGGGCGCCAGCGGTCTGGCTTTCACACAAACTCTCCTCCCTCCTCCAGCCTCGCTGTGAGCCGGGGAACGGCTCGATCCAAAAATACAAGCAAGCTAGAACAGGAGGGCGATCTAAAAGGGAGACTTTCAGGTACAAACAGTCACAAGCTATGGCAACTCCACATGCTTCCAGCATGAGTCACTTCCCCCAACAAAAGCCCCTTCACTAGGGTGGTGTGACAGGCCCCCAAAGGCCAGGAGTCGCCTGGATACAAAACAAAAACAGGGATCCGTGATGGGATCACGTGGTGCCACAACTCAGGTTTCACAACAAACAGATGCTACGCAGTAACAGCTGATCCTTGCCACTAACTTATCTCTAAGATTCGATGGTTTAAGTTACAATAAATGAGTTTAAATGCAAGAATAATGCCTGAATAACAAATTTATCCTTTAAACTACATAAAACAAGTTCATAACAACCTGTAAGGATTGGATCCTACTGAAAACACAACATACACATCCTTTTATTTTCATCCCTACACACACACACACACACACACACACACACACATACATACATATACACACATATATATAATATATATATATATATATATATATATATATATATATATATATATATATATATAAAGA
>JAHKKF010538686.1:0-19970 GCA_019740295.1 Labeo calbasu | reverse complement strand
TATATATATATATATATATATATATATATATATATATATATATATATATATAAAATTGTTTGCCATAATATCACGGCAGTACGCCGGCACGATCAATTGATTCATTATTTATTTTTTTCCTTCTAACAGTAGAAACTTCTCCAAGTCATACAGATAATCGAAACTGTAAACGGTTTGCTTTTATTTGTGTATATCCACAATAAAAAACACATCTTTGTGCTTTTGTAAAATAAAAACTATACATATGTATATAGGATGCCGCTTTCAGACATCTACCTTTCATGCAGCACAAAAATGAACTGAAAATCTGCATATATATCTACTTGTTTGCTTTTTTTTCTTTCATTTTAAGCACATAAAATATTTATCGTGTAGGCCTTTTCATTAATATTATATATATTAGTCTAGCTTTATGATGTTTTTCTCCATTCGTAGAACCGCTGCTGGTGCGTGATATGAAGTGTCAATGTGAATCCTCACTGTTCTGTTGTTTGCTGCATTTTGCACATGTAAAATGAATCCCTGGAAAGCAAATTTTGGTATTTTTAATAGGTCATAGATGCTTATCCTTTCTGATTGAATTAAATTCTAATTTAAAATAATGTTGTCTGTTAATGGTTAATAATCGGTTAACGAGCTTCGGCTGTCGGTTAGGAAAAATAACCGAAATGAACATCCCCACTTTTAATTAAAAAATAAAAAAAAACTTTTTAAATGAAGTCCCTTATACTCACCGAGGCTGCATTTAATTGATCAGAAATGCAGTGAAAGCAGTCTTGTAGTAAAATGTGATTTTAAAATAACTGCTTCTATTTTAATATATTTTATTTCTGTGAAGGCAAAGCTGAATTTTCAGCAGCAATTATTTCAGTCTTTAGTGTCACATCATCCTTCAGAAATCATTCTAATATGCTGATTTGGTGCTCAAGAAACATTTATTTTCCATGATGCAAGGAGTGCTGCTTAATGTTTTTGTGGAAACTATGATGCATTCTTACTGAATACAAGTATGAATTTCCTTCAGATTAAAAAAAAAAAAACTTACTAACCCCAAACTTTTGAATGATACTGTATAGCAGTACTTCAATACAAAAATGTAAAAAAAAAAAATTAAGTGCATATTATTAACTCAGCACTTATGGTCTTTGTGATAAAAGCAGCCAGATACTGTTGGGATAATTCACCCAAAAATAAAAATTCTGTCATTAATTACTCACCCACATGTTGTTCCAAACCCGTAAGACCTTCGTTCATCTTCAGAACACAAATTAAGAGATATTTTTTTTTAAAAAATCTAAGAGCATTCCTGCATAGACCCTGCATAGACAGAAACGCAACTGACACATTCAAGGCCCAGAAAGGTAGTAAGGGCATTGTTAAAGTAGTCCATGTGACATCAGTGGTTCAGCCGTGATTTTATAAAGCTACGAGAATACTTTTTGTCTTTACTACCTTTCTGGACCTTGAATGTTGTTAATATAAATGAAACCAATCAAACACAGGACTTTAGGATTGAGCCCAACAGCAGGTCTTGATTGCAGTTTGTTTATATTACACCATATCCTTGAAATTTAAAAAATTAGTTTCACTTTCTTTTTAGACTCCTTGTCATGGGAGACTGTTTTGATGGACACTTTGGAAGACAACATACCACGTGCACGCGCCGGACATTGCGCTGTTGCTATTAACAACAGACTTTATGTTTGGAGTGGACGTGATGGGTACCGCAAAGCTTGGAACAATCAGGTGTGCTGCAAAGACCTGTGGTACCTGGAGACAGGTAAGTGCATGAAGAATAGAGCATTTCTGAAAGTGGATCATAAAATATCCAAATGCGTAATATGTTAGTACTTTTGCTTAGGTTAATTGTATTGAACTATGCAATTTGACAATTTTGCAGAGCGACCTAATCCTCCCTCGCGGGTACAGCTTGTCCGGGCCAACACAAATTCTTTGGAGGTTAGCTGGGGAGCGGTGTCTACAGCAGACATGTACCTGCTTCAGCTTCAGAAATATGATATCCCATCAGCCACTGCTGCCACATCACCAGCTCTCAATGCAGCTCCCTCCCTCCCTGGAAACTCGCCTAAGAGTCCAGCACCTGCTGCTGCAGCTCCATCTGCTCAGAGTCTGCCACAAAGTGGCATCACCCTCGTGCCCCAGGCTGCTTCTCCCACAGCCTCAATCCTGCCCAGCACACCTGCAAGTCCTGTGGCTGCCTCAACAGCACGTGGCCCAGGTACTGATTTGTTAAATTGTTAATAACTCTGTAACGTTTTGTTTACTGCTTTTTTAACATTCTTTATGTGAACATCTGAGTTGACCTTCTTTCATTTTATATTTTAGCTATTTTGAAAGTTGCAGCCCCTCAGTCAGGCACCGGGACGTCGATTGTCACTGTGCGGCAAGCCACCCAGGCTGGAAAATCCCCAGTCACTGTGACATCACTTCCTGCAGGTGTTCGCATGGTAGTGCCAACGCAGACCGCTCAAGGAACGGTATGAAACAAGAAAGTCTATAAGACTGTTGATGTCTCAAATTGTTTTAATTAAATGTGTGCTTTTCCCCCCTTTTTTTTTTTTTTTTTTAGCCCATTGGCAGCAGCCCTCAGATGAGTGGAATGGCAGCTTTGGCCGCAGCTGCTGCAGCCACACAGAAAATCCCTCCTTCCCCTGGAGCCACTGTTCTCAATATGCCGGCTGGGGCCACAATTGTTAAAACGGTAGCTGTGACACCTGGGGCCACCAGTCTCCCCACCACAGTTAAAGTGGCATCACCTGTCATGGTAATTATCTTAAGATTGTCACTGTGTGTAGTTCTTCATATTGCCTCTTATTTTTTCATGTTCAACCTATTTTGGTAACACTTGAATTAAAAAACCAAAGACTCCAAAACAGCAAAACTTAAGTTTCCAGCTTTAAACTAACACTGGAGGAGCTGAAATCAAAACTTGGTTTTTATATGTGGCAAGTTATGTTGTAATCTTGGCCAACACTAGTCTCACAACTCTCACTTATGTCGTAGGTAAGCAACCCTGCCACTCGCATGCTAAAGACTGCGGCTGCACAGGTGGCCACTCCTACAGTGTCTAGTCCCACCACAGCTGCTCGGCCCATCATCACTGTGCACAAGTCTGGCACAGTTACCGTAGCCCAACAGGCTCAGGTTGTGACTACAGTGGTGGGCGGAGTCACCAAGACCATCACTCTTGTCAAGAGCCCACTTTCCATGGGAGGAAACCTGGTACAGTGTTTTAAATTCTGGCATAGGAAAAATTAGAAAAAAAGAAAATGGTAATATGGATGTAGTTTTATCTATCTTAAATCTTTTCTTTTTAGATCTCCAACTTGGGCAAGGTGGTATCAGTGGTACAGACCAAACCGGTGCAGACAGCTGCTGTGACTGGACAGGCCTCCTCCAACCCAGTGACTCAAATTATACAGGTACGTTAAACCTAAGTATAACTTTAATTAATTACAATTTGAAATTATCTGAATTTCAACATCATTCTTATTCTATAGACAAAGGGTCCCCTCCCACCTGGCACCATTCTGAAGCTGGTAACGTCTGCAGATGGAAAACCAACCACCATAATTACCACCAGTCAAGCAGGTGGCACAGGAAACAAGCCCACTATCTTGGGTATCAGTGGCATGTCCCCCACTACCACCAAACCAGGCACCACCACTATTATTAAAACAATTCCCATGTCTGCTCTACAGCAGGGAGCTGCAGGTAAAGAAATAAGCAAAATTGTCAAGAAATAGTTTTTTTTGTTTTGTTTTGTTTTTTTTGTTTTTTTGATTTACACAATAGAGGTTGTTGTGGTTAATGTATGTAGTTATTATCATTAACGGCAACAAATATTATGAGCATGATAATATTAATGTGTATATTTGTTGAATTTGTATATTTTTTTAAAGGATTATTTCACTTCCAGAATAGAAATTTCCTTGTAATTTACTCACCTCCATGTTATCCAAGATTTTCATGTCTTTCTAGTCGAAAATATATTAATTTGCATTGAAATTGCAGTTTCAATGCAGCTTCAAAGGGCTCTACATGATCCCAGCCAAGGAATAAGGGTCTTATCTATTGAAGCGATCAGTTATTTAAAAAAAAAAAAATTGAAAATTATGTACTTTTTAACCACAAATGCTCGTCTCGCACTAGTGCTCCGATCCGCATTTACGACTTTATGCATGACATAATCAAGTTGAAAAGATTAGTTCCTCATTTGTGTACTTTGGTTCGAAGAGGTAGAGTGGGATGAAGAATTCATCTCATTTTCTCCTCCAACTTTAAAATTGTCCGACATCGTTGTTTTACCTTTTTTTTTTTTGTAAAGGGTGTTAGACTTTCTTTGCACGTTCGATTTGTAAACACTGGGTCGGTGCTTTAGACTTCGTCACACGTGACCTTTCCAACGTGAGTACGTAATGCGAAGTCGAGCTAGTGCAAGATGAGCATTTGTGGTTAAAAAGTATATACATGTTCATTTTTTTTTTTTTGGAAATGGACGATATTCCTCGACTGGGATTGTGTAGTTCCCTTTGAAGCTGCATCAAAACTGCAGTTTGGACCTTCAACACGTTGGGTCACATTAAAGTCCATTATATGGAGGAAAAATCCCAGAATGTTTTCATCAAAAACCTTTACAAACAGTACAATCCGATAAAATATGCTTACTAGAAATATTATTCTAATTTTTTACGTTTTGAACGTATTAAGTATTATTCAAAGGATTCATTCACTTCCAGAATAAAAGTTTCCTGATAATTTAGTTCCATGGCATCCAGGATGTTTATGTCTAAAAATGTCGAAAAAGAAATTAATGTAAATAGACAATGGTTTTATTTAGAGGTGTGTGTAACTGATTTGTTTACAAATGTATCACCTGAATGTATTGTAGAATTTTTGTCTGAAATGTCTTTTAGAACTGTAATTGTATACCTTGTGTACTTTATTCAGAGATCGCCTTGAAAATAGCCTTGATGCTGGCATGGTGTTAAAAAGTTAATATATATTTCTGGTGGCTTTATTTGGACTTAAAGAGTGCCTGTTTTCTCTTGTAGGTGTGACTAGTAGTACAGGGGTGAAGAGCCCTATTACCCTTATTACCACAAAGGTGATGACATCTGGAACAGGAACTCCTGGCAAAATCATTACAGCAGTGCCTAAGATTGGTACAGCAGCTGGTCAGCAAGGCCTAACACAGGTATTGTGATTCAAAATATCTGGTATGAAATGAAAGACATGATGCCATTGAAGCACTTCAAGGCCTGTTTTCTTACATGGGTTGTGTTTTTCTCAAGGTTGTTCTGAAGGGTGCTCCTGGTCAGCCTGGAACTATCCTTCGCACTGTGCCGATGGGAGGAGTGCGTCTCGTGTCTCCAGTATCTGGGGTCAAGCCAACTGTAACCACGCTGGTTGTGAAGGGAACAACTGGTGAGGATATGAACCTGTTAAATGCAAAAGTTAATGTTGATTGTTAATGCGTCTCTGTGCCATATGTAATTCATCAACCTCTATTATCAGTGATTGAAGTATTTCCCTCTCGTTGTGTCTGTTCTCCTTCCAAGGTGTGACAACTCTTGGCACAGTCACAGGAACAGTTTCTACCAGCTTAGCTGGAGGAAGTTTAGCCAGTGCCAATGCCACCCTGGCAACTCCCATCACCACTCTGGGGACGATTGCCACCCTCTCTAGCCAGGTCATTAATGCTACCGCTGTGTCGGCTGCTCAGAGCAACCTGACCACCTCCACCATGCAGGTTAGAACCAGATGTTTTTTTTTATTGTTTATAATTTCCCTTTATAAACAACTTTTTTTCTGTCTTGTGTAGTTGTCAACTGGTATGCCTTATTTAATGTCTGATATGAATCTGGTTAACAGCAATAATATTCACAGATTATTTAGTAATTAAGTAATTAAAAATATATATATATATAATTATGTACGCTATTGTTTGGTGCCTGAGAAGTTTTATTGGTTTTAAGACAAGTCTTTTATACTCAACAAGGGGGCGTTTATTTAATCAAAAATACTGTAAAAATGTTAATATTAGGAAATATTTTTAAAATATTAAAAAAACTTTATTCCTGTGGCAAAGCTGAATTTTCAGCATCGTTACTCCAGTCTTCAGTGTCACATGACCTTTCAGAATCATTGTAATATACTGATTTGCTGCTCAAAAAAACACTATCAGTGTTGAAAACAGTTAATATTTTTGTGGGAACTGATATATTGCTTCTGTTATTTGAATGGAAAGTTCAAAAGCACAGCATTTATTTGAAATATATATTTTATTGGAAATATATCTTTTATTAGATTATAAATGTCTTGACTGTCACTTTCTGTCAATTTAACATGTCCTTGCTGAATAAAATTACTAATTTCTTTTTAAAAAAAAAACAGAAACATACTGAACACAAACCTTTGAATGGTAGTGTAATTAAATATGTAATAAAATGATTGAAACTACACTACCAGTCAAAAAGTTTTTAACGTTTTGTAACAGAAAAGTTTGAATTTTTTACTATTTAAAATAACTGTTTTCTATTTGAATATATTTTAAAATAATTTATTCATGTGATTTTTAAAGCTGAATTTTTAGCATCATTACTCCAGTCACATGATCCTTCAGAAATCATTCTAATATTCTTATTAGCTGCTCAAAAAACATTTATTATTAGTGTTAGTATTAGTATTCTTTCAGGTTTTTTGATGAACAGAAAGATCAGAAGAACAGTGTTTATTTGAAATAAAAATCTTAACAATAATTTTTCCTCCCAGAAAACTTGAACTGACTCCAAGCTTTTGAATGGTATAGCGTATAATGTTACAAAAGCTTTTTATTTCAAATAAATGCTGATCTTTGGATCTTTCTATTTATCAAAGAATCCTGAAAAAAATGTGCTCAACTGTTTTAAATATTGGTAATAATAAAAAAAAAATGTTTCCTGAACAGCAAATCAGCATATTAGAATGATTTCTGAAGCATCATGTGACACTCAAGACTGGAGTAATGATGCTGAAAATGTTGCTTTGATCACAGGAATAAATTACATTTTAAAATATTTTCAGATAGGAAGCAGTTATTTTAAATAGTAAAAATATTTCACAATATTATGGCTTTCGCTGTATTTTGGATCAAATAAATGCAGGCTTGGTGAGCAGAAGAGACTTCTTTAAATAACAAAAAAAAAAATCATTTGACTGGTAGTGTATATTGTATGATGATATAAATTGACACAAAATTGTATTTAAAATGAACAGTTTCACACAATATTTACTTAATTTATTAAAAAATATAACTAAATCTGTAGTCACTAATCTTGTCGTTCTTTCTTAAGCCAACCCAGGTGACTCTCATAACTACACCCAGTGGTGTGGAGGCTCAGCCTGGCCAAGATCTGCCTGTATCTATCCTGGCCTCTCCCACCTCTGAGCAGCCCACCTCTACTGAGTCTGGTGCAGGCGATGCTTCTGGCAGTGTTACTTTAGTGTGCTCCAACCCACCCTGTGAGACTCACGAGACGGGTACCACCAACACGGCCACCACAGCGACAGCAAATATGGGCGCTGGACCAGCTGGCACAGTACAGAGAGTGTGCTCCAACCCGCCATGCGAAACGCATGAAACTGGTACAACAAACACCGCCACCACAGCATCTGCCAACATGGGCGCTGTACAGAGGGTCTGCTCAAACCCACCATGCGAAACCCACGAAACGGGCACAACCAACACAGCAACCACAGCATCTGCAAATATGGGCACTGCGCCTGCTGGCACTGTCCAGAGGGTGTGCTCCAACCCACCCTGTGAGACCCACGAAACGGGCACCACCAATACAGCAACCACAGCTTCATCCAACATGGGCGGAAATCAAACGGGAACAGTGCAGAGGGTCTGCTCAAACCCACCATGTGAGACCCACGAAACGGGCACCACCAACACAGCAACCACAGCATCTTCAAATATGGGCATTGCTCCTGCTGGCACTGTCCAGAGGGTGTGCTCCAACCCACCCTGTGAGACCCACGAGACGGGCACCACCAACACGGCAACCACAGCATCTGCAAATTTGGGCACTGCGCCTGCTGGCACTGTCCAGAGGGTGTGCTCCAACCCACCCTGTGAGACCCACGAAACGGGCACCACCAATACAGCAACCACAGCTTCATCTAACATGGGTGGAAATCAAACGGGAACGGTGCAGAGGGTCTGCTCAAACCCACCATGCGAGACTCATGAAACGGGCACGACAAACACCGCAACCACTGCAACCTGCAGTATGGAGACAGATGAGGGAACAGGTACTTTAGATTTCCCACAGATATAAATCTGCACATTTATAATAGGGGTGAGAATTGCAGGCTACCTCACGATATTGTAATATCACGATACAGCGATTTACATTTTTTCGTAACCTCGTTCTAATATTAATTAGAGCCATATCAAATCATTTTTTTTTTTTTCTTCAAAATTCCTTTTGAATTTTTCTAGACTGTTTTAATGGTTAAATTAAGTTTTATTAATCAAAAGCATAATTAAAAAATCATGAAAAGTACAATATTAAATGGCAATTTATGAAAGGTTTAACAAATTCAGTTTTCCATTAATCTTTTGGATTTGAATGGTTTTATTAAATATTAATAATCATCTCCAATTAATTAATTTTTATTTTAAGTTAAGTATTATTTTGTTTTTTCCAGAAATACTGTTTTGTGTGTTTACATTTTTCTGCCAAGTAAATTCTGGTAAATTTTTCTGATAAATGTTCCTTTAAAAATAATGTTTTAAAAAAATAATTGTATTATTAGTAGTGGTACTGTCATTACATTAAATATTTCTGTCACGATTAAACTTTCTCAATTCAAACATTTATTTTAATGGGTTGCTGTGAAGACGTTAAAGTTTCTGTTTGTATATGATATGACCATAGTTTTGCTCAAAAGAAGTGGTAAAATGCTCAGGAAGTGACTCAGAGCAGTTCTAGAGATTGTTCATGTACTCGTATATGGAGGCGGCAGAGGCTGAAAACAAAACGAGCGCTTCAGTATAGGTGTAATAAAGGAAATTGTGCATCTATGCCATTTATTCCCACAGGGATATGCAGCGTGGAAATCATAGGGCCCTAAAACATCAATATGTGGTATTTTAAATGAATGACTATGTGCCCGAGGCTAGTATACGTAAGCTCGGTTAGTGAATGAGAC
Source organism: Labeo calbasu (assembly GCA_019740295.1). Classification (NCBI taxonomy): domain Eukaryota; kingdom Metazoa; phylum Chordata; class Actinopteri; order Cypriniformes; family Cyprinidae; genus Labeo; species Labeo calbasu. Next base: position 10,748 of record JAHKKF010538686.1, on the reverse strand, counting down.
CCAATATTGTTATTTATTTATTTTTATTTTTTTCTTATTTCTTGCCATTTGTCCTTATGTCTATTGAATGTTGATGTTAACAATTTCTTTTGTACATTTTAGCCCAACAGAGTAGTGAGGCTTCAGAATCTACCACCAGTACGGAAGGCCTGCCATCCACTGCACCGCCCCAGAGCAGAGCCATTACCATAGTCACACAAGCCACACCTCTACCAGGACCAGCTGTTCCAGTGAGTGGCCTGTATTTTGAGAGAGAAACCTTAAATTGTGATTAGCATGATATTGAATTAAAAAAAATGTATGGTAATACTTTGTATCCTTTGGGAGCTTATGCACACCATTATGGAGCCTGAATGCGAGTGGAGGACTTGTGAAATGGTAGTTAAAAAGTAAGAGGGATTTCTAACATCGGCAGTGTTTCTTTCCCTGTCCTTTTCCTGCAGTCGATCTCTTCAATCACGGACTCATCCTCAGAGGCCGGAGCTGAGCCGGTTGTTATGGAGAGCTCGGAGGCAGAGTCTTTGCAGACAGAAGGCCAGGCTGAAGCGGAGGCAGTCGCCATGCAGGCAGAGTTCCAGACAGCGGCAGTAGCAGTAGCTATGCCCAGTGACTTCCAGGCAGAGGCTGCGGCCTTGCCAAGTGACTTCCAGGGAGAAGCCGTAGCGGTAGCTATGCAGGCAGAGAGCCAGGCAGAGGAAGGGGCAGTTCCCATGGAGCATGACGCTTCTAGCATGGCAGAAACGGCTCAGGAGCAGCTACCGACAGCAGAGGTACAGTCAGTTGCGTTTCAACTGTGCAATTTTCAGTTGTTTTTGCAAAATAAGACCAATATTTACTTGAGTTTGTAATTTTTGCTTTCATGTATTCATTTGTGATTTTCTTTGAAAACTATTATTCATTTTTTCTAGAGACAAATTTTGCATAGGGTCTAATGAAATCAGTTTAATTTTGTACCAGTTTCCATTTAATTTTTTTTTCCAAATTCTGTTATTTCAGTTAATTTTTCTGGATTCTTTTTTTCACCGTCTCAATGTTTAGTTAAATTGTATTCATCAAAAAGCATGTGTAATTAACAGAAATCATGAAACTTAGACAATTTAACAATTTTTTTTTTAAATAAAATTACTTTTTTAAGGCCCTATGAAATGCATTGTAGTTTTTCTGTCAAATCAAATAGATTTAAAAAAGCAATTGATTTTTAAAAAAAAGTTATATATATATATATATATATATATATATATAAAAATTTCATTACATAGAAATATAAAGTTCTTACCAAGTTGTTACTAAAAATACTAAACTTCATATAAATTTTATTTCCAGTAGAATGTTTAAGCTATTATTGCAAATAAATTGAATTCAAACTCATTTGGAAAAAGTGTTATTTTTAACTTTTTATATAAAAATGGGATAGTTAGTAGAAATAAAAACATTTTAAAGTTAAAAAGTTGCTAAAATAGTACCAAATGTACAGATATAGTTTTATATAGAGAGAGAGATTAAAATAAAAAAAATAAAAATTAGGTGTCAATTATCCAACTTGACTCAAAGTTCAGACAAATGTTTTGTATTTTATTATATATATATATTTTTTTATTTATATTGCGTAGATGGAGGGTGTAGAGGCTGCATCAGCATCACAAGCCGAGGCGTTGACATTGCCACCAGAGCTGATGTCAGACGGGCAACCCACAACGCTGATGGTGACAGGACTGACCCCAGAGGAGCTGGCCGTCACGGCAGCCGCAGAGGCAGCGGCCCAGGCCGCGGCGACAGAAGAGGCCCAGGCCCTCGCCATTCAGGCTGTACTACAAGCAGCACAGCAGGCAGTTATGAGTGAGTCACCATTATTTATCTGGATAATCCCAACCTGTGACCTGCATATGTTTATATTCGGTCCAAAGCTTGCAGTAATTCATTTTTTTTTTTTTCCTCTCTCTCTCCTCCAACAGGCTCAGGTGATGCCGACCAGCAGACCCACACCATACCCATCGTTCTGACCCAGCAGGAACTAGCGGCTTTGGTTCATCAGCAACAGCAGCTCCAGGCAGCCCAGCAGCAAGCTGCTGCCCAGGCAGCACTACCCACCGAGGGCTTGGCTCCGGCTGACAGCCTAAATGATCCATCCTCAGAAAGCAATGGACACAATGAGATTGCCGCTGCCACAACTACAGTAGTTGGACTGCTGCCTAGCACTTCAGCAGAGAGTATGTGTAAAGTTTTATTTTACTTTTCAATAGTATTGATTATATTAGTTGTTTTGAACCATCATTGCTACTCTGTTGACAATGGGCTTTTTGGCCAATGAAAACTTGCCTACAGATAAAAAGTCACATTTATTAAAAAAACCTGGCAAGATGTGACAACATTTGCAGTTTATTTATTTTTGTTTATTCTGTTCATTCCCTTTGTAGCCTTGGCTCCATCCAGCACATTAGCCCCTGTAGTAGTTGCCAGTCCAGCTAAGATGCAGGCGGCTGCAGCTCTGACTGAAGTGGCCAATGGTATCGAGGCTGCGGTAAGTTTCATAAGTAAAGAGTCAAAATAATATGCACTGAAATGAGTTTGAGATATGTTTTAAAGTCCTCTTTTGTGTTCTTCCACACAGAAGCAAAACCCTCCCACTGTTACCATCAAACCTCAAGTGAAGAAAGAAAACCAGTGGTTTGATGTTGGCATTGTCAAAGTGACCAATATGGTTGTAACACATTTCTACATGCCTTCAGATGACTCTGCCTATGTTGAGGTGAGCCACAATGAGATTCTACTTCAAACTATATTTTAAGATCTTACGCCATTGCTTGTTTGTAAAGCAAAGTGTAATGACAGAACTGGTGTATTATGTTGCAGGATGATTCTGGCACAATCCCAGACTACAGCCAGATGAAGAGGGTGGACCTTCAGCCCGGGACAGCCTACAAATTCCGCGTGGCGGGTATAAACACGTGTGGCCGCGGAACCTTTTCTGAAATATCTGCTTTCAAGACCTGTTTACCGGGCTTCCCAGGAGCACCATGTGCCATAAAAATCAGCAAGGTAGACCTCAATTCTTAATTTGCACTTCAGTACTACTTGTTACAGATGTTGTTATAATAAATGGAATGTCGTAAAATCTTTTTTGTTTAATAGGAATTATGCCTTAATTAATTTTGTAAAACAAAATTTTGACAAATGTCTTTTTTTTTTTTTTTAAATGGTGAAAACAGTAGTATTGTAATTGTATTCAAATGTAATTGTAATTGTAATCCAAATGTAAAATTTGGAAATATTAAGATTAAAAATGTTTAAGATATACATTTTAAAAACGTGAATATGTTGTATTTAAGTATGTTTAAATGTTTAAATTTAAAATTTTAAGTATTTAACGATGTTGTTTTATATATCTAAGGTCTTTTTTCTGACAGAAATGTGAAGACTAGTTTCTGATAGATTGTTAAAACTAGTAGTACAGAGGAAGGAATGATTGCGTTCACTTGCGTTCCGCACTGCCATTTGAGAGGACCGCGTTTACACTGCGCAAGTCTGTGGCGCATTACGGCTCTGACACGGCCACCGGAGCTGATCGCGGCCACCCTAGTCAATGTTTGTGTTTATACCAGCACGTTTCTGAGCCGTCCCAGAAGCGTCTCTCTGAGGCGTTTATACAGTGATTTGTCATGCTGCATCAAAGACTGTCAAAACGCCATTTATTGTTTGAATTTCCGGGGGCAGGGGGAATGCTGTACTTGTTTGGTACACATGCGTACCGTACCGAACCGAAAGACCCGTGCCAAAAAAAAATTTTCAGTACAAATCGGTGTAACGTTACTAGATAGATAGATAGAATTAATAAATTGTTACACCCATATAATCGCATGCTCTTTTTACTTGTTTCTCTCCTCAGAGTCCAGACGGTGCCCACCTTACATGGGAGCCTCCGTCCGTGACATCAGGAAAGATCACGGAGTACTCTGTGTATTTGGCCATCCAGAGCAGCCAGACCACCGAGGCAAAACCCTCAGCCCCAGCCCAGCTTGCCTTCATGCGTGTTTACTGTGGGCCAAACCCCTCCTGCCTGGTCCAGTCCTCCAGCCTGTCCAACGCCCACATAGACTACACCACCAAACCCGCCATCATCTTCCGCATCGCTGCACGCAATGAGAAAGGTTACGGCCCAGCTACACAAGTGCGATGGCTGCAAGGTAAAGATTTTTCTTTGGTGGAGAAAATGTTTGTGTTTCAGCCAGTGACGAGGTAGATTTTTACCATTTGCTTTTTGTCTCTTACTTTATAGAGTCTAACAAAGATGGCCTTTCTGCAAAGCCTGCCCCAAAAAGAGCAGTTTCTTCACCAGATACGTGAGTGTCCCTGTCTTCAGTATTACAAAAGTGCATTTGATCAGAAATACAGTAGAACAGTGAAAATGTGAAATGTTATTACGATGTTAGATTTATAAATGTCACTATAAATATTTCATTTAAAGGGATAGTTCACCCAAAAATAAAAATTGTCATTAATTACTCACCCTCGTGTCATTTCAAACCTGTAAGACCTTTTGTTGTTCTTCGGAACACAAATTAAGATATTTTTGATGAAATCCACTGATACTGTCAAGGCCCTGAATGGTAATAAGGACATCGTCGTGGTACTCTCGTGAACGCGTGTCGAAGACTGACATGAAAGAGAAGAAATTGTGAATACACAAACAGTATTCACGTAGTTTCAGAGCATTATGATTGAACCACTGATGTCACATGGACTATTTTAACAATGTCCTTACTACCTTTCTGGGCCTTGAACGTGTCAGTTGCGTTGCTGTCTATGCAGGGTCAGAAACGGGGCTCTATGCTTACTTTTCTCTTAACTTAAAGTTAAGAGCACAGTGAAAGTTTTAGGGGCACCTTCTATTCAATAATCAAAAAATCTGATTAAAAAAATTAGCCTTCCCATTACAAGGTGATATTTGACTCCTTAAAGTGATTTACAGGGGAAATTTAGTTTTTACCTTTGTAATGGCATTTTTCTAACTTTTCTCTCTTTTGTCAAATTTTTTTATAAATATATATTTTTAAAAATTCAAATTAAAACAACAGAATAAGGACAAGTATAAGAATAAGTTACCAATCAAATGAAATCAGTATTAACAGAATTAATTTGGTGGCACAGAAGAACATAAATGTGGCTTGTAGGTGTATTTTCGTAAGTTTAATGAGGCTCAGAGGTGGCATGAGTGCAAATTCACAAACTGGTGTTGAGATTGTTTTAAATATAAACACATGGTGCTCCTAAATATTTTTTCATAGTTGCACTGTAGTGCCCTGAAAAATCTCTTGGATTTCATCAGAAATATCTTAAATTGTGTTCTAAAGATGAACGAAGATCTTACAGGTTTGGAACGACACAAGGGTGAGTAATTAGTGACAGAATCTTTATTTTTAGGTGAACTATCCCTAAAAAAAAAAAAAAACTGTTACTAAAATTTTAAGTAGTAGTAGAATTATGGTTGAGTGTTAAAATGTGTACATTTTATTACAGGAAAGGGATTGGTCAGAAGAAAGCAAGAATGGACCAGTGAGCCCCTCTCTCCGTTCGTCCTCCAAGACCAGAAAGACTTACACTACTCCTAATGCTCCATCCGGATTCAACACATCTTCAACTATAACCATCCATCAAAACAGCACAAAATCAGCAAGGAAATAGTGTTTAAGAATACAGTTTCTAGCTTTTTTCTTGTTAATAGTATGAATGGAGAAAAGCACATTGCATATTTTTGAGTATTTTTCAACATACTTGGAGTGGGAGAAGAAAAAAAAATGCTTTTTTTCCATTGTAGAGTCTTCCTTTCTGCTCTCCCCTATTTCTTTCAGTACATGTATCTTGCTTCAAACACCATTTTTAAGATATTTGTAATGTTTGTTCTGTCAGCTGGGCTCAAATGAAGTAGCTCTCGTTTCTGCGACGGACTTCAGTGTGAAGTTTTAGCTCACGTTAAATGTGTGGACACGGCAGAGGATTTCTGATTGGAGATGAGTGATGTTATTTTCGTGTGAGGGGAAGAAACGGAAACGGGGGGAAACAAACCAAGCACTTGTCCTCAGACAAGAGGAGGGGATATTTTTCACTTGAATGGCTCGGTGAAATAAGATCTGCTTAAGGAAATCATTCTGGACTCCAGCCTCTTGGTGCACTTGAGCAGAAATAGAGGCAGAACTGCAGATAAAAAAGTGGCCATGGAAGTACATTGCCCGCAGGACAGTGACTTTGCTAGGACTGAGATTTGCCATACAAACAAAAAACTGAAAACTGAAAAAAAAAAAAAAAGGAAAAAAAATTCAAAACTCAAAAAATTAGCAAGCGATGATGGAGAAGATCTTTTGTGTAGTTTATTTTTGTATTTTTAAAGCTTTTCTCCTGTGTGTATGTGTATGTCTGTGTGCTTTTTTTTTTTTAAACTCACTACTTTTATTTTTTTGTTTTGTTTTAAAAATTCTTGGCCATCCCCATTGGTTTAAGGATTTATGGGAAGAAAGGGCTTTTGGATGGGCCGTTCTCGTCAAGTACGTTTTCATAAGGAAAGATTGCATTTGTGCTCAAGCTGAGTGGTGATGTGCTACAACTGAAAAGGATGTAAACAAATGTAAACATCTGAAGGGCTTTTACTTTGTTTACTGCGTATTTCTATGCTCGTTTCCACTCTGTGTTTGTGTATGCCAAACCTTGAGATGTAAAAATCGTAAAACATTGTTTAACTTTTCTTTTTTTTTTTTTTAAATTCCTCACCTTACCAAACCGCCATTTATTAGTAAACACTCAGCTTTTTCCCCTTCCTCTGGCTTGTCCTCTTAACTTTTTCACAACATAACTTTGTAGAATTTTCTCTGCCCTAGATTGTGAAGGAAGTTGTTCATGTGAAGACAAATTTCTACTTTTTTTGATTATCTCGGAGGTATGCAAAGTACATGTTTAGTGTATACCTGTATGTCTCCATGTGGGTGAGGATGGCTGTACTCACTCTTGGTGAAAGCCAAGTTCGGATTCGACTGTAATATAGTTCATTCATAACGCAAGAAGTGAAGATGATATCCTGGCCTTTTATATATTTACCTGTACAACGTTTTTACATGTGGGTCATCTCCTGATTGCCTTTTTTGTCTTGACTTATAAAAGAAACAGAAATATATAAACTGTCTCCCTGATTAATTTCGACCAATTTCTTTTGGTTTCATGCAGCACATCCTGAGAGTTCGTTCCGCCCCTGCTGTCTTCCAGAAACGCTGTGAATTTGAGTAGTTATATTTGATTAAACTCTTTCCAGAAAGCTGAACAGATAAGGCTGTTAACTTGTTTGCATTTAAAATGGAGGTATTTCTGCTGAAATAAAGGAATGATATCCCAGCATAGTATTGATATGAAGTAGTCCATGAGGTTGTATTTTTATATAAAAGTCTTTTACACATGGATCAAGCAAGATCAGTGCTATTTTGTGAAATGGGGTAAAACTTTAGCATAGGGACCAATTCTCACTATTAACTTGCTTATTAGCATGCCTATTATTGGCTGTTTATTAGTACTTATAAAACACATATTCTGAATGACCATATTTTACATCCCTAATCCAAAACCTTAATTTAACGACTAACTTTAACTATTAATAAGCAGCAAATTAGGAGTTTAAGGTGAAATGGTTTGTTAATAGCAAAATTACCAATAAAACTCTTTCCAACAATGACTGTGTGATTTTGAGATTCATCTTTTTACAGAGTACAACTGAGGGACTCGCATGCAACTGTTACAGAAGGTTCAAACACTCACTGATGCTTCAGAAGGAAACGCGATGCAGTAAGAGCTAGGGGGTGAAAATCAGTAAATTTTACTAATTTTGTCTTCTGGGAAACATGTAAGTAGCTTCTGAAGGGCAGTACTAAATGGAAAAAAATATGGTATTTAGGCAAAATAAGAAAAATGTACACATCTTCATTCTATTCAAAAGTTTTCACCCCCAGGTCTTAATGCATCGTGTTTGAACCTTCTGTAATACTTGCATACAGTTGAGTCCCTCAGTTGTCCTCAGTGTGAAAAGATGGATCTGAAAATCATACAGTCATTGTTGGAAAAGGTTTAAATACACAAAAAAGCCGAAAAACCAAAAAATCGTGGGACCTGGAGGGTTTTTCTGAAGAACAGCAGGCAGTTTAACTGTTAACAGGAGAAACAAGGGACTCATGAACAGCTTTTACTAAAAAACAGTTGTAGATCATTCAGGTAAAAACAGTATGGAGAGTATGTAAACTTTTGAACGGGGTCATTTCTATAAATTCAACTATTATTTTCTCTTGTGGACTATATAAAACGATTTTTATGTGAACTTATAATCTTTTTCAGGTCAGTACTACATAATAAATAACATGCATTTTGTGTGATCCCTTTTATTTCTGTAAAATTAACATTTTGCAGATTCTGCAAGGTGTATGAACACTTTTGACCTCAACTGTATAGTTATCATAATAATTATGATCCTTGATGTGAACGGGCCTTAACACTGGACAGTAGCACAGGAGTTTGTCCTTGCTTCAACAATTGCATTTTTTACTTGGCTGCTTCTGCTGTTGCTTCTGTATCATCTGGATGTCTTCTCCATTCTTCACATTGTGACTTTTGAGCTGTAGAGAGTGTGGCACAAACTACAATTTAACACTGCAGGTTTTTTGGTCAAGCTTTGTATTAAATGTTCAGTTAGAACTAGCTAGTGTCTCTCATCAAAAACTAAATTAAATATTTGTTAAAAGAATCCATATTTAGTCTCGTTTATACAGATTGCTTGAACTCACATACTGCAGGGCCGTTCGTGCCGCACTGTAAAAGGTCGTGTCCACGCCAATGTCTTCCTTGGCACTACATTCAAAATATTCAGCTCCGATTTCACTGCACCACTGCTGGGCTTTATTTGTGGACACCTGTCAATCAAATTGTGCTATCAGTTATAAGCAAAGTCATTGGATCTTATAGCTTGTAATTGACTAACCTCTCGATAATTAAGGTCAATTTTATTGCCAAGCACTATGAAAGGGAATCCAGAGGGGTCTGAAGGAGATGCCTGCACCAGGAACTCTTTCTTCCAGACTTCTAGTGCATCAAAGGAAATGGAGGAGGTAACATCAAACACTAGGAGGCAGCAGTGTGCTCCACGATATAGCGTGGTACCCAGGGAGTGAAACCTCTCTGTTCCTGCAGTGTCCCAGATCTGGTGCAAAAACAGCTGAGTATTGCATGACACAGTTTGTAGAGCCCTATTTGGTCAGTTGTAACCAGTGTTATTGTAATGAAAATTGTGGATCCTGCATATAACATGAAGTGAATAACTTTCTAAGTTGGCTTTTATTTTTAAAAAGTGTGGGTTTAACAGATCAATGTGAATGTATCTCACCTGGAGGATCACTGATCTTCTATCAATGGTGATTTCTTTGGTAAGGAAATCTACCCCAACTGTGGCGCGATACAAATTTGTAAAACGATGGTCGACAAACCGGGTCATAAATGAAGATTTTCCCACTCTGTTCAAACAAAGAGAAACAGGGAAAACTAACTGACCAGAGAATTAACAGGTACATTAAACTATTAACTACCTATAGGACATTCACAATGAGTTGAAGAACCAGCTTCCTCTGTAAACATGTCAAATCTTTTAGAAACACAAGCAGCTGTTGAGGTTTTTCATGTTTAGAGATTAACACTGCGTTTAGTTTGTTTCTGTACTGGAACAACTGGTATTCAAAAGTTTGTAATCACTTTTAAAACATTTTTAAAAGCAAATTATTTTGTATATCAGTGTAGCATTTAATTGATATTTTTCAATGTAAAAAATGAATATGTTTAATTACAATAACTGTTTTTAAACAAATAAAGTTAAATTTTTATAACATTAACATTGATTAATGATAGCCAAGCTATATTCTCAGCAGCCATTACTCCACACATAGAAAACATTGTTCTGTAGTTGTTTAAAAAGTAAATGTATTTACAGTATTTTTAAAATCAATATTATGCAACCTTGGTGAATAGATCTATCACACTCCCTTCAGAAAATAAAAATTAAAGTAACAGTGATACCATAGTCATACCAAACATTTGAATGGTAGCATTACTGTCTTTGTTGTTCTTGCAAACGTAGCTGGACTAAAATGGGATACTGGACAAGTTGTATTGTTTATGTGAATTGCATGTGGGTCTACATGTACATGCTTAGTAGCTAGGTTTACCATCAATACTTTCTAAGACAGACACTCACCCAGAGTTTCCGATAAGAATGACTTTCAAGTGTGGTGTGCTCCACTCTGTCATGATAAAAATAACCAAAGCTGTCTTCAATGAAAGGAGGTCATGAAGGAACTCATCTCAGTCAACACTTCTTCATTCTGCATTTAACAGACTGTAATGTCCTGTTCGTATCACGGATCCATAAGAAAACAAGGCAAAATAGGTAATGGTTAACCACCTTAGCAGTGTAAGGTAAACAAACGCCTTGCTAAACTAAACAGGTGGTGTAAGCTAACAAAAATGTTAGAGGTATTGTAACTGTTGGGCAGTTTTAAATCCTATGATTTGGTATCTGAAAAATACCAATCCACATAGCATTGCTCTTCGTTTTTAAAGTGAAAAATTACAATTTGGAAAGTTTATTTATGCATTATCTAATGCATTTGCATCATAAACTAACTTTTACAGCATTTATTTATCTAGGTTAATAGCAGGGCTCTCGAGTTTTGGAAAAA
>JAHKKF010538685.1:0-12862 GCA_019740295.1 Labeo calbasu | reverse complement strand
TTCAATGAGCCACAGAAGGAGGAATACTTCAGGAAGAGAATCAGTGATCAGAGTCTGGCCAACAGGATCATCTCACACCTGAAGTCATCAAGGAGCCTTTACATCATGTGTCACATCCCAGTGTTCTGCTGGATCTCAGCCGCTGTTCTAGAGAAGATGTTGAGTCAAGCAGAGAGTGGAGAGATTCCCAAGACTCTCACTCAAATGTACACACACTTCCTGATCCTTCAGACCAACATCAATCATGAGAAGGACTATGAGAAGAAAGTGAAGGATGAAGACATGATCCTCAAACTGGGGCAACTGGCTTTTCAGCAGCTTCTGAAAGGCAACCTAATCTTCTATGATGAGGATCTGAGAGAGTGTGGTATTGATGTGACAGAAGCATCAGTGTACTCAGGATTGTGCACTCAGATCTTCAGAGAGGAGTTGGGCTTGTATCAGGGAAAGGTCTTCTGCTTTGTTCATCTGAGCTTTCAGGAACATCTAGCAGCTCTATATACGCACCTCCTTTTTACAATCAACAACATCAATATCTTTGACCAAACCAAGCAAAGTGTGTTGTCTAAGATTTTTAACCAGAAGAAATATAATTCATTATCTGAGCTGCATCACAGAGCTGTGAATGAGGCTTTACAGAGTAAGAATGGACATCTGGATCTTTTCCTGCGTTTTTTTCTGGGTCTGTCACTGGAGTCCAATCAGACTCTCTTACGAAAACTACTGACACAGACAGGAAGCTGCTCCTACAACAAAGAGGAAACAGTTGAGTACATCAAACAGAAGATCAGGAAGAACCGCTTTCCAGAGAAATCCTTCAATCTGTTCCACTGTCTGAATGAACTGGGTGATGATTCACTGATGCAGGAGATCCAAAGTTATCTGAAATCTGGAGAAATAAAAAAAGGCAAACTCTCGTCTTCACAGTGGTCAGCTCTGGTTTATGTGTTGCTGACATCAGAGCAGAAGATGGATGTTTCTGATCTAAAACAGTTTATTGGAAAACAACATACAGCAGATGAAGTTCTTCAGAATCTGTTACCTGTTGTTAAAGAATCCAGATCAGTCCGGTAAGTAACACTGAAAATCACTTCACTTTAAAAACTTGACCATGTTTATGATTTTAGCATCTTGAATCACATTTCTGGCAGTGAGCAGATTTTACTTTATATTCATTCATTTCATATGTAACAATACATAACATTATAATAAATATTAACTCTACTTTAATATTAAATGTATAAATGTATTCTCTTGAAGTTTAACAGACCACAAATAATTATTAAGCATGCCAACAATGCATAAACTTAACAAATGCAAACAATGCATAAACAATTAATTAATTATTTAATTAAAGTTACATAGACAGTTAATTAACAGAATGCCAACAGTGCATTATCAAGCAAAGACAAAAAACATGCATCAAATTATAAAAGTAATTTATCCATTCTAAAGAATGCTAACTATGCATCATCTGCACACAATAGATAAAGGATATGTGAAAACCAAAATTTATTTTATCCATATATCTGTATAAAATGTGTGTGTGAAACTACAGCTCAAATAAGATTAAAATCTACTAAATCACCCAAAAAAATCAAGGCTCTGAGATTTTGGTTAGTAGTTTCCTCCTTTAGCTTGACAACACCAGCTTGTAGGTGCTGTTGTTTCTTTCAGCATTCGCTGAGTTTGAGACAGCATTTTTGTACCATTTGGCCAAGGTAGCCAATGCAGGTAGTCTCTCAAGTAGACCTTTCCAGAACACATCCAAATCCACCACTCCAGATGATGAAGCTCCGAATGTTGCTGGATTACTGAAACATACATTTAAAATCTAAAGGAAGGCCATTTACTTGTTTTCAACATTGTTTATTTTGTTGTTTAAACAGGCTATGTGGATGTAATCTTAATGCTCGGTCTTGTGGGAGTTTATCATCAGTTTTACAATCCTCAAACTCTGTCCTGAGAGAGCTGGACCTGAGTAACAATGACTTGAAGCATTCTGGAGTGAAACATCTTACTGATGGACTGAAGAGTCCAAACTGTCAGCTGGTAATACTGAGGTAAATGGTTTTCAGTCAAATAAATTAACAAAATATTTTTTGAACTGTAAAGACTATGTTAATTTGCATGCAAGCAGCTCATGATCCAGTGTTTTCAGTTTATTTGATTGGCCATCCTAATCACCTAATCACTAGATGATGGTCATTATGATGTTGATGATGATGATTATTATCATCATCATCATCATAATCTCATCACTAGAGAGAACAAAGAAAAAAAAAGAAATGACGATGAATGCAATTCCATGAGCACAACCAGAGTTTATGTTACATGTGTACAAGCAGCTCCTAAAGAAAAAAAAAAAGATGATGTACATTGTAGATGCACTCTTATACTCATGGTGCTCCAGTAATGACGTCATAGGCTGTCTTCACCCAATAGATTTGTTGTGTTTACACACATGCTTCAGACACCAGTAAAGCTAATGATGTTCCTCAAATAAGTGTCAATCCCAGATGTATTGTCTCATTTTACTCCACAGGGAATCATGATTACAGTTGAAACCTTCCTTTAGTAACTTTAAATTAAACAACTAAATCATGGGAAAACACCTAATTATGATTGTTTTACTGTTTGTTCTTTATGTATATGTGGACTACATTGTAATATGTGGTTTTATTCAGAGTACTGGTAATTTGGATTTGGTCATTTTAATCTTTGACTGAATCTGAATTATGAATCACTGTGAATCAATGAATGATTCTGATCCACATTAAACCTTTTATACAACCGTGATCTGCTGGTTGAGACAATATGTGCTCTGAGCAGCGGTAATTTAAAACCAGGGCTTTTGTTTAGTTGTACCCACATTTTACCCAGTTGATTAATGTAAATTGTATTATAAGTTAAGAAAAATGATTGGTACATAAAATACTGGGTAAATTGTCCAGGTTTGGTGTTGTCAGGATGACGCTCTGTTTCTGTTCTGGGACTCTTATTTATCTTTTCATCCTGTTGTATCTGAGTTCGAATTTCCTGTTTTTATTTTTAGTCTTTTATGTTGTTGGTTTCTAAGTATGTTTTCATATGTTTTCCTATGTTCCTATGTCTAGTGTAGTTCTTCGTTATCTAGTATATTGATACTCCTTTAGGTCATGGTGCATGTTTGTTAGCTGTTTTGATGTGATTATATTTTTCTTCATCTTTGGACCCTTTTGGACATTTTCTTTGTTCATTTAAATCACTCTTTCTTCACTGCATTGCTGTAACACGTGTTTTATGTAAAATTGAATTACTGAAACATACATTTAAAATCTAAAGGAAGGCCTTTTAAATCCATGTATCATTCATCTATTCGTTTTTAGACTTAATATTGAAAGAAGAAACATGAAAAAACGGCTCCTTTTTCATTTTTTCCAGAAAAACAAATAACAAGAATTTAGCTTGATTTTTTGTTTTTTGTTCAGGGGTGTAAAAATAAATAAACATGCATGTTTCATGATAAAAACGTGACTTACAGTCCACAAAATACGGTAGGCTATAGCAAATTAATTTGCACGTCCCCTGGCACGTCCCCCCTATCCCTTCAACTGCAGCTGTGGATGACTATTATTCTGCACGAAACTGCGGAAGAACTGACGGGGGCATGGTTTGATCTTTGGCTGACCAATCAGCAGAAAGGGGCGTTTCGTGCCACCCACGTGTAGAAATGAATATTCATGCTGTTTATTCATTTCCACCCCTGAATGAAAAACGAAAAATCAAGCTGAATTCTTGTTTTTCGTTTTCTGGCCATTTTTTTATGTTTCTTCATTCAATATTAAATCAAAAAACCAATAGACGAATGATACTTATAAAGATGATACTTGTTTTCAATGTAGATGTTTGTTTTGTTTTTTTACACAGGCTATGTGGATGTAATCTCACTACTCAATCCTTTGAAAGTTTGTCTTCAGCTTTACAATCCTCAAACTCAAACATCATGAGAGAGCTGGACCTGAGTAACAATGACCTGCAGGATTCTGGAGTGAAGCTTTTTTCTGATGGACTGAAGAGTCCAAATTGTCAGCTGGAGATTCTGGGGTAAATGGTTTCAATAAAATAAATAAGCAAAGTGTGTTTATCAAATTGTAAAGCTTGTGATGTAATTTGATATAATTATACAGTGCGGCACTATGTTTATGTACATGCAAAAAGCTCATGATTCATTGTTTTCAATGTCTTTCTGGATTTGAAAATCCAACATGTATCAAACATCTGCCCTTTTATTTAATTGGCCATCCTCATTACCAGCTGATTGACATGTACTGTTAGGCAGCTGTTTAAATGTTTTTTTTGTTTTTTGTTTTTGTGTGTTTAAATGTTTTTGTCATCCAAACGAATAACTAATATGCATTGTAACTAAACTCGAAGTGTACAACGGGCGATACAATGGAACGCTAGCAAGTTAACATCAGATTAGGGTTCTATGCTTACTTTTCTTTTTAGTAGCACTTGTACTCTTAATTTAAAGAAAAATTAGGAGTTTGAAGCACAGTCAAAAAATTCAGGCAAACCTGATTAGGGATGGGTGATATGGGCTGATTGGGGGGTATTTATTGCGATAACGATATCAGTGACGATAATTCAGGGAAATTCTATTTTTTTTTTTTTTGAGAAAAAAAGTATAATGTTTCTTATTTTTACCCAAAATAGGGTGTTGTGAGCATTACTGAGTACACTGTTTAATTCACTGGAATGTGAATCGAATTGTTTGTACTTTCTGTACTGCAAGCTGCTAACATTAAGATGAATTCCTTGTGTGTGAACTCCCTGGGATATGAAGCCATGTCTGATCGCAAAAGTTTATTTTATACACTTGACTATGTTATGAAGTTAATTTGGAGAAGAAGCATGTCAATAAAGGATATATTTGTTGGACAACAGGTTTGTAAACAGGCTCAAACACATGCAAAACTGCATCGCACACTTGCTACTAGTACAGTTAACCTTATTCAAGGCTCAGAACAATTTTTGTTGCACTGCAGTTTTGACCAAAACAGTTCCAGATTGGAGCTCCTCACTTAGCCATATACGTCTGCCTTCAGCAGGTCACTCTGCACTGTCGCACACAGAAATATGTCAACAACTAGACTTTATTGTTATTATCGCGGGAAGACTAGTTCTTATCATGGAGAAAATTTTTACCGGTATATCACAAACTATAAGATATCGCCCATCCCTACTTCTGATCAGTATTACGAGATGACTCCTTGACTCAAAGTAATTTACAGGGGCTTTTTTTATATCTTTGTAATGTCAAAATTCTAAGTTTTATAAGCTTTATCAAAATTTCTAATTAAAACAATAGAATATAAAGAATAAGTTACAGATCAAATAAAATCAGTATTAACAAAATTAATTTGCACTACAGGGGTGGCAAAGAAGAACACAAAAGTGACATGTCGGTGTGTTTACAGACATTTAATGAGGCTCAGAGGAGACATGAGTGCATGCTGAATGTTTTAAATATAACATTCACTATATAACGATATTAAATTGTTTAATAATAAAAATATTATTTCTATAAATATTAAATTATGGTACTTTAAAAATGAAAGAAAGACATGAACATCTTGGATGACAAGGGGGTGAGTACATTACCTGAAAATCATTATTCTGGGAGTGAACTTCTCCTTTAATACAAATTAGAGAATGTAGAAAATGACATCAAATAGATGAAAACAGAAAGTGATGTTAAACTATGTTTTTAAGTGATGTTTTTCCAGTAACACCGTGACACAACTCCACTGGACAGCCATTCCCATCATATAATTTATAATGTGTACATGCATTTCAGATTTTTTCATATTCACTTATTTTTAACACTGACCTTAAGACATGACTATATATGAATAATTTGTGGCTGAAATTGCTATAAATATGTGAAAGAGATTTGTCTGATTTTTACGTGGACTATTGCTGTGTTTTCAGATTTTCTGGCTGTATGGTAACAGAGAAAGGCTGTTGTCATGTGTTTTCAGCTCTGAGTTCAAACCCCTCACACCTGAGAGAGCTGGATCTGAGCTACAATCACCCAGGAGATTCAGGAGTCAAACTACTCACTGAAAAACTGTTGGATTCAACCTGCTCACTGGACAAACTCAAGTAGGTCTAGCAGGAAGATTTTACATTTTTCTATTTCGACTCCTCAGTGGCTATGTGCTATATACTGTACACTTCTAGACATGTTTACATATATATATATATATATATATATATATATATATACTGTATATGTACATTTGCACAGTACTGTGCAGAAGTCTTAGGCTTTTCATTAGCTAAAAATGTTTAATGTGTTATTTCTATCTTCTGGTGTAGCGTCAGTTGAAAATATCAGTTTACATTCATTTTGCCATTAATTGTAATAATCCACTGAGATTTTTGTTTGCACAAGGAGTCTGTGCTCCACACAGAGATCTGATCCCATCATCATCTGGAATGACATGAAGAAACAAAAAACTGAGACAATACAGATGAACTGTGGTAATGTCTCCAAGATGGTTCAAGAGACGTACCTGCAAAACTACCGGAAAAACTAAGTGTACATTTTCTTGATGTCATTCCAGACAGATGACGATGATGATGGGATTATTACACTTAATGAAGATAGAAGATTAAACTCACATCTTAGTGATCTACACTTAGTGTTCATTTATGAGAGAGAGACTATGTCTAAGAGGGGGGGGGGGTCTTGGGGCAGAGCAACTTGGAGNTTGGGGCAGAGGAACTTGGAGAGCCCTTGCACTGTCTGACGGGAGCTGCGGCTCGAAGTGTCAGACTGGCGAGCCCTACATGTCACTAAAGGAGGAGCATGAAGGCAGATATCAAATGAGGGGCTCTCGCTGCTTCCGAAAGGGAGCTGCGGCTCTGCTGCACCAGAAGGACGAGTCCCTCTTGCAGCCAGAGACGAGGAACGGTTTGATGCGTCGGACGACGGCTCCCGCTATGACCGATAGGAACCAGGAGGGAGAGTCCCCCTTGCGACGACGTATCGGGTGGAGGGCCCCCACTGCGACCGAAGGGAGCCGCGGCTCTGCTGCACCGTGATAGAGAGCCCCGTCCGCCCCCAAGTACGCAGCGTAACTTCAGACGGCAGACGGAGGGCTCACAGTGCGACCGAAGGGAACCGTGGCCCTGCTGCACCTGAAGGGGGAGTCCGATGCTGGATGAGCCAAAAAGGTTCGGAACGAGTGGTGGAGGGACTCTCACTGTGACCGAAGGGAGCTTCGGAAGAGAGTCCCCATTGCGACGATGTATCGGGCGTGGAGCCCCCACTGCAACCGAAGGGAGCCGTGGCTCTGCTGCACCGGGAGGGAGAGCCCTGTCCGCCACTGAGCACACAGGCAACTCAAATGATAGACGGAGGGCCCACACTGCGACCGAAGGGAGCCACGGCTCTGCTACACCGGGAGGGAGAGCTCTGCTGCACCAGGAGGGGAAGCCCCGTTAAATGCTGAATAGGTGAGAAGATTTAAGGCGATTGGTGGAGGGACTCTCGCTACTTCCGAAGGGAGCTGCGGCTCTGCTGCACCGGAAGGGAGAGTTCCTCTTGCGACAATGTATCGGATGGAGGGCTCCCGCTGCGACCGAAGGGAGCCGCGGCTCTGCTGCACTGGGAAGGAGAGTCCCATCTGCCGCGGAGTACACAGCGTAACTCCAACAGACGGGGGACTCATGTTGCGACCGAAGGGAGCCGCGGCTCTGCTGCACCGGTAGGGGGAGCCCCGTCCGATGTTGAATAAGTAAATATATTCAAAGCGAGTGATGGAGGGACTCTCACTGCATCCGAAGGGAGCTGCGGCTCTGCTGCACCGGAAGGGAGAGTCCCCCTTGCGGCTGAATACGAAGCGTGGTTTGATGCCTCGGATGGAGGGCTCTCACTGCAACCGAAGGGGGCCTGTGGCTCTGCTGCACTGGGAGGGAGAGCCCCGTCCGACGCAGAGTACGCAGCGTAACTCGAGACGACGGACAGAGGGCTCACACTGCGACCAAAGGGAGCCATGGCCCTGCTGCACCGGAAGGGAGAGCCCTGTCTGTTGCTGGATGATTTGAAACGATGGCTGAAGGGCTGAAGGTTGACCAAAAAGGGGCTTTGACTAGCTGCATCGGAAAGGAGAGCCTTGACTGCTCAAATAAGCGACGTTATTAAAAGCAGGGAATTTTTATCTGTTTATTTATTTATTTATTTCTGATCAAGGCTAGATGGGCTTCCTTTATGTGGTGGTGACTGGACCGGATGTAGCTTCTGAAAGCATCTGATGACCACTGACCGACCACTTGTATCTGATGCTGTTTTTTTTTCTTTTTTCCCCGTGGGTAAGCCTGCTTGAGCAAGAATCAGTTTTAGAGGTCTTCAAATTAGAAACATGTTGCACATTGGTTAGAGTTATTGATGCAAAGAGGGTCAAGAAAGGATTTAGATTGAGCGTTCCTGAGTTAGAAGCAGGAAAAGGGAGCCTGATATTTTAAATTGAAAAGAAGGGTAAGAAGTAAGATAAGGAAGGGCCATAACCGTTTGCGGAGGCAGCCTCACACGTGCATTAGCTCCTGGCCATGGGGCTAAGCCCAGGCTTGCTAATGGCTTGCTAATGGCTTGCTACAACTTGATGATCGAGGAGAGCTGAAACTTTATCTGGAAGAAAACAATGTTATTTTGAATGAAGTCAAGAGCTGTGAGGAAGGGGAGCATGGGGCGCAATTGTCGGCGAAGGCAGTATCACTCTTAAATCAGCATCTGGGTTAGTCTCTGCAAAGGGAGCTGGAGGCCACTGAAAGAAAAAGAGTTATTAGTAACAGGAGGAAAAGCCTGAGATGTGTGGGCCTGAGTTGCAAGCGGAGACAGCCTCACGCTTTCTTCAACTGCTGTAGGTCACGGGAAGGGAGTGGGGTTTGAGACATCCAGAAGAGCCTGTGAAGCCAGTGAAGGCAGCCTCATGCTACCGTATGCTGTTGGAGCTGGAGGCCGCTGAAAAAGAAAAGGATTAAAAGTAACGGGAAGCAACTTAAGACTTGTTTCAGCTGCTGGGAGTGGTTTGTGACATTCTGCAGTAAATGCTAAAATGCTTGAGTGGCCTGCAGTGTTGCCAACCCAGCAAATTTGTTGCTAGATTTAACAACTTCTCAGACCATCCTAGAAACTTTTTTTTTTTAATTATGGTTATTAGTATTATTATAATATTTATTTTATTTTTACTTATTTGATTATTTTTTATGTTATACATTTATATTAATAATTGACAACATTTCCAACTTTTCATTAAAAACGTGAGAAAAAAATATAAAAAGACACTTTTCCTCTTAACCACACAAAATGAGTGTTGAAACAGCTGGCCAGCTGAGCAGCAGATCAGCTGGTAAGAGAGGTGCTTAGCAGTAAGCTTATTGCGTACAGATTAGGTTGCTAGTTGCACTTCTCCAACAAAAACATTAATAGTAGCTTTATGATACACATTAGTTGGGACTATGCACCTATGATTGTTAATTTAGGTGCACTGTTGAACTTATTTTTCCTCGAAAGCCAATCTCTTTCCATCGTGTCTGTACAACGTGTAATTTAAAGCCTAGCTAAATGCTAGTGAGAATTAATACAGAACATTTGAGTAATTTAGTTTCGCGACTTCACCTACAAACACACACAAAAATCATTTGCAACATGGCCTGCATTGCGCTAGTGACTGCTGCGAGAGCTGGAGGCCTGACTGCATGCGGCGCTGCGGCCGGAAGTGAGGTTTTGCTGCGGTCAGAACTGGGATGCGACCCGGGCTCATTGATGCCTGCCGCTGCGACCCAACGCTCGAAGAGAGCCGGGTCTTGTGCGTGACTATGGTGTTCGGGGCTTTGCTCGATCTGTTGGCTGTCTTGGTGGCTGGAGTGGATTTAGGAGTGAGGTTGGCTAATCTGCAAGGTGAAAAAATATCCCGTACGGGTCCGCTTTGGTTGTCCTCTGCGAGAATGATTCGTCGAGATTAAACAGCGTATACTGTCCACTTTCCGTGCGGAGATATATTGGCATGGTCGAATGATACGAGGATGCTGGGGAAGAAACTGGAAGTCTCGCCGGTGGAAGCGATGTTAAGCCTCGGCGTTGTGGTGAATGTGTGGCTAATCGAGCGGAGCGACGGTCGCGATGAAGTGTGGAGCTCGATGGCAGTTGTGACAGGGGATCTCGTGTAACGTTACTGGTCTCGTCGTTGTGCAGAAACGGAAGTCTGTAATATAATGGCGAAAGAAGCAAAACCGAATGCCGAAAAACAGTCGAATGACGGAGGTAAGTCGGCTGTGTGCTTATATATGACTTGTGCTAGCTAGACGAGTTGCACCTGTGCCAAATTAGTTGATTATCTGATCATGCTCCTCCCGAACTTTATCAAACATCATATAGCAACAGCCTTGCAACCACACCAAGCATCTTAGCAACTGTGTAGAAACACTCTAGAAACCACCCAGAACACCATATCCACTACATAGCAACACTCTAGCAACCACATTGAGTGCCTTAGCAACTGCATAGCAACCACCCAGAACATGCAATCAACATCAATGCAACCACCCAAATACCCTGGCAACTACATAGCAACTCCCTAGCAACCACCCCAAGTACCTTAGCAACTGCATGGCAACCACTCAAGTACCTTAGCAACTGCATGGCAACCACCCAAGTACCCTGGCAACTGCATATCAACAGTTTGTTGACTGACTGAATGTGTCTGTGTGTGTGTGTGTGTGTGTGTGTTGTCTAGTGTGGATCATGGTGGAGAATCCAGGATTACAGCAGGACTGAAGAAATGTATGTCTACACACACACACACACACACACACACACACACACACACACACAGTAGTGTGTAGTGATTGTTGTTGTGTTATAAATGTGTCTGTTCTTGTGTTCAGATGCCTGTTTTCTCACACTGGATCCAAACACAGCAAACACTAAACTCAGTCTGTCTGAGGAAAACAGAAAGGTGACACATAGGGACAAAAAACGGTCATATCCTGATCATCCAGACAGATTTAATGTATGTCAGGTGTTGTGTAGAGAGAGTGTGTGTGGACGCTGTTACTGGGAGATTGAGTGGAGTGGAGATACTGGTGTGTTTATATCAGTGTCATATAAGAGCATCAGCAGGAAGGGAGCGGGTGATGAGTATTTGTTTGGATTTAATGATCAGTCGTGGAGTTTGATCTGCTCTCCTGACAGATACTCATTCAGACACAATAACATACAGACTGATCTCCCTGTGAAGTCCATCAGCCGTAGAATAGGAGTGTATGTGGATGATGATTATATCTATAGAGTAGGAGTGTATGTGGATGTGAGTGCAGGAACTCTGTCCTTCTACAGCGTCTCTGACACAATGAGACTCATCCACACAGTCCAGACCACATTCACTCAGCCGCTCTATCCTGGATTTAATGTTGGTTCTGAATCATCAGTGAAACTGTGTTGATGAATCAGAATAGGCTGATGAGAGATTCTACCCATAATGCTTTGAGCTGATGATGAATCAGTAACAGTGAGATGTTATTGAGTGTCTTCATGACATTAATACTGCAGCTCAATTTGTCACTCAAATAACAGTCAGAATAAATGTGTCATAAATCACCATATAGTAACATCAGTGTGTGTATATTTGTGTTTTTATTATCATGTCTCATCAGTCATTTGTTTTATTACTGTCAAAATGTAAAAATGTCACAATCATGATTGATGAAAAATAATTTCTCTCTTGTTTTTGTACAGAAATAATAAAACACAATGACAAATCAATTTGAGATCAGATTTTAATTGATGTTTGTATCATATATATAATCGATTCCTCACAAGACTGAAATTAGTTTCTGACATGATAAAATATGACAATCATGGCATTTAGTAAAATATATTTATTGTACCTACAGTAAAGCTGTGTTAAGTGATTCTAAGATCTCTTTTAATAAGTGAAAGAAACTGTCAGAATACATTTTAAAACATTTTCTGAGTTTCGTGTTTTAATCACAGCATCATGAATCCTGTCCGGTCTGCCCGCTACCAGAGGTCGCCTGTGCATCTCACTAACATTTCACATCACATAGATTGTTGCACCACACCCAGGACTACATTCCCCATCACCCATTGTGGTATCCATTCAGACACGCTATATAAGCCTCGGACTTCCCTTTGCTACTCGCCGAGTATTGTATTGTGGATTGTGTATGTTGCGTTTAGCGCTCTCCTAGTGCTAGTACCCTTATGAAGCAGTTAACTAGTTCCCTAAGTTTAGCATTCTGGCCTTGTTTCCTCGTTTTGTCTGTGTCGCCACCTGCCCTGTCTATTTCTCACTCGTTTATCGGAATACCCTTTTGCCTTGCCCCCTGGATTATGTTCGCCATTCATCATCCCTCGCCTGCCTTACGGACGACTCGTTTCCTGTCCATATATACCTGTTTGCCACTGATCGACCCTGCCTGTTTGTGACTATGTCTTTGTTCAAATACTATAAAAGCTTGCATATGGATCCACCTGCTTCACGTCTTCCTCGCTCCGTTACAATATTTGAAGAGTTCAGATGCAAAACCAGCTAAATCCATCTGACGTCTTTTTTTACAAAATGCATTTTTATCAGGCTCAGATGTATAGGTTTCTATGTAAGTACCAGTACTTCTGTAGTAAAAGTAAAAGTTTGTAGTAAAAGTATTTGATGGACATATACAGTGGGTACGGAAAGTATTCAGTCCCCCTTAAATTTTTCACTCTTTGTTATATTGCAGCCATTTGCTAAAATAATTTAAGTTCATTTTTTTCCTCATTAATGTACACACAGCACCCCATATTGAC
>JAHKKF010538682.1:0-17664 GCA_019740295.1 Labeo calbasu | reverse complement strand
CAATAATGGTGCCATTAGCACACTTCAAGTGTTCTTTGAATGCCATTGCAATGTGTTTTAAAGTCACTAAAAGTAAAGGACAGTAGAACTTAAGTTTGTTATTAGTATAATATTAATGTATGTTCAACACTCTTCCAGTGTCACTGAATTGCAATTCTTGTGTCACCATAATGCATTTAAAGTGCATAATGCAAAACCTCAACACAAGAGTGGATATTTAAATTGTACTTAAGTATACTTGAAATAGTTCCACTTCAGCACAAACAAGTATATTCAATACAGCTTAAGTTAAACTTCAGCACTGCTTTTGCACAACTAAAATGCATTTAGTACAAAATTAGTTGTTCCAATTTAACAGACTTTAAGTATACCAATTTATAGTGTGCCACAAATATATTTAGTACATACAAATAAACTATACTTAAGTATACTATTGTTTCATTAGTGACTGCTTTTCCTTTATTATCCAATCTCATCAAAAATGTTAGTTTTGTTACAAATTTTGTAAAGAACTTATGTGTCTACAATAATTTGAAGCATTGGGCATTTAAATGATTAGAAAAATAAAATAAAGTGTGTGCAAACTTTTAACCGGTAGCATGGAAGAGACTGGGGTTAGTTGTCACACCTTTTATTTCAGTGAATATTAATTTTTTATAGTCAATTTCGGTATGCCAATACACTGACTTTAAAAACTACAATAACTAATATTCACAACTTAAATATTACTTACAATACTTGTTAAAATAGTTATTACATGTTAATAACAGCTCTAACATTTTATGTATTATTACTAAAAAAATATTAATAAAATTCAAAAATGTTAGTTTAAGTTAAATGTAATTTTTCTAATTAAGTGAACTAGTGTTTGACACGAAAGCGAAAAAAACAAGCATTTGTCTATCGTTACTGACATCATTGTGACAACTAGCCCCGGTGTATATTCATGCATTTTATCATATTTCATGCATTAATAAACACAACAGCCTAACAGGTTAGACATATCCCAACAAAAACATCCGGAGAAAGTGAAGTCTACTCACAACCATGTCCATAAATGAACGTTTCAAAGCGTACAGGTTCACATCAAGCTGCAGAATGAAGTTTAAAGCTACTTGGTAGTGAATCAATCAGTTTACGCGCAGTGGAGTTTGATGTACCGGCTGCAGGGAAACGCTACACCGCTGCAGTCATGGCAACAGCCCCGCGAGTTCCACAACGCTTTTAAAAATTTAAGAGCGGAATGAAGCATTTCTCTCAATCTCCCGCGTTGTCTGTCACAGGCTCGTCTCGGAAAAAAACATCGGTGAGTTCACATCTATGACCTTTCACTCACCTTTTTCTCACCAGGAGCAAGTTTTGGGGAGTACAAAGGGCGACTTCTCAGTTCATCCTTCCCACTTGTAGACTTTGCGCGTCAGCCCTCGGAGCTGGAGCGGTGTGAAGTTGCATGTATCGTGTCTTTGTGATTAAACACAGGTGGGCTCCTCTTGCCAACTCAGCTCGAAACGTGCCTTCTGTTTATATTACTCACATGATCCATAAACACAGCTCAACAAATGGGCCCTCAACTGTAAGTCTCGTGGGTCCTCGCAGAGCGTCTTTCAAAATCATCCAGGGCCACGAAATGTTATAATGTGTCTTTTTAGCACCGTCCCACTCCATCTCCATGACGTCGATGTTCTGTCATTTCCTGCTTGAAGCTGAGCTGAGATATCATATGTTATCGGAAGGTTCTCATTAGTCCTTTTGCTTTGATGTAAAACGCATCTTGATTTAATGATGTCATCACTGGGAAGTCATGCAATGTGAAACCACACACATTGCATTTATTTTTCTTTAGAGACAAACATCCCCAGCTGTTTCTTTTTTCTTGGTGCTTATGCAATTGGATAATGAATGTTGCAATTTTATTGCATCTATTTAGTATTTTTGTTTCTAAAATAAGTTTTATTTATTGGAAAAAGCATTCCAGTACTGGATACACATGGAAAAAAAAAGAGCCCCGAATCTTTGCATCAGTGAAATACAGGAAAGAAGGTTTATCCCCTGCTTAGATCTCACAGTTGTTGTTTTTTTTTTTTTTTACCAGGAATTTTTAATTCTCTGAGGCTCAGCTGAAACTTTTCCAACTGAAACAACAAAAGTAATCAAATCAGTCGCCCGTACACTGGGGTGCTGAAATCCATAACTGTTTACGGAGCAAACCTTGTTCCCACACTTTGGTCAATTACATCAATGTCACAAAACTACTGTTTTAAGGTTTGCAAAGTGGCTTAGAAATGCTCCATTTGCAAAATAAATAGAGTCATATATAGTCATAAAATGCATACTTTGAGGATTGACACTTTAAAGTGTCATTAACTGCAATAACATTTGCTCGTTGACTGGAACCAAAATTTAACATTGTGGTCCTCTGACATGGGAACATGGACTGATATGAGCATCTTCTACAAATTCAGACTCCAATTGCATTTTTTATGTGCTTTGCAAACAATACAAACTAGTACTGTGAATAATTTTATAATCTAGGGTATATATAATGATGTTATTCAAACATTCAAAAGTATGTGGTCAGATTTGTTTTTTTTTAAAAAATGAATTTATCTATTTAGTTTGACAAGACATTAGTATCTAGCGAGGCTACTTTAAATGGATCAAAAGTGACAGTAAAGACATTTATAGTGTTAAACATATTTATATTTCAAATAAATACTGTTCTTTTAAACTTTCTATTCATCAAAATATCCTGAAAAAAATGATAATGGTTTCCACAAAAATATTAAGCAGCACAACTACTTTCAACATTGATAACAAGAAGAAATTTTTCTTGAACAGGAAACACTGAAGACTGGAGTAACGCTTGCTGAAAATTCAACTTTGCCATCACAGGAATAAATTACGCTTTCAAACATATTAAAATAGCAAACAGTTCTTTTAAACTGTAATATTCCACAATTTAAACGTTTTACTATATTTTAAATCAAACAATTGGCCTTGGTGAGCACCTCAAAAATTTCTGAATGTTAGTATACTTGCAATGATTGAGGCTATTGTTGGTAAAAGTCTGACTTTTATGAGGTATTTTGTTACTACTCACCAAATAAAAGTGGTCATTTAACATATGCAGCTTAGTTTTTGTGCAACACAAAAATATATATAGTATGTAGATGATGTCTAAAAGCCCATCAGAAAATTATATTACTTGCACTAGAGTGCTTTTAGAAAAATATAAAGAGGATAAAGCCCATAAAACAAAGACAAATAAAGAAAATAATATCTGTACAACTGTTTGACTGAGTAATATGATTTAATATAATGGCCTCATTGATCTTCTTCTGTAATACGTCGCAGCTCAAAGGAAGACTCAAAAAAGTAGTGCCTTCAGTACAAGGCTACAAAGGAAGTAAATCCATTTTGGGTATATCGAGATGGACATCCATATCTGGAGTACACCTAAAATACAGACAACACAGTGAGAGTAACTACATACAGCCATTATATGACCTTAAAGTGACAGTTCGCGCAAAAATGAAAATTCTGTTATTAAGCACCCTCATGATCTTCATTCATCTTCGGAACACAAATTACATGGTACTCCCGTAAACACGTCAAAGACTGACACAGAAGAGAAGAAATTGTTGAATAAAGTTGTTATTTTTGTTTTCTTTGCACACAAAAAGTATTCTCATAGTGTCATAAAATTATGGTTGAATCACTGATGTCACATGGACTATTTTAACCAGTGTTGGGGGTAACGCATTACAAGTAACGTGAGTTACATAATAATATTAGTTTTTTCAAGTAACTAGTAAAGTAACTCATTACTTTTGAAATTCTAAGAAAATATCTGAGTTACTTTTTCAAATAAGTAATGCCAGTTACTTTTTCCCCATTTATTGATTGACTCCTGTCGGGAAAGTCTCCTGTCTGGAAATTGGGAGTAAACATGATGTTACTGTATTCTAGACTAAATGTGAAAATGCATTAATTCATCTCAGTCACAAAAAACAGATTCAGTATTCCTCGAAATGAATAAAAAACTGTGAAATGCAAACTCTGCAATAATTAAACATGTTAAATAAAACAAATATCTTATGTATTTAAACCCATTTTATTAACCAGTGTCTTTGCAAAAATTACTTTAGATAAACGAACATTTGTGCTTCATTTTTTAATAGCTGAAGAGTGATCTCCTACATAAACGTACTTTTCTTTCAGCCTGAGGTGAATTCATTTCACTTTTGGTGTAAAAGGGCTTTTACATTAGAATTGTTTTATATTAAAAACAAAGAAGCAAGCCCTGCCCAGATTTAAAGTAACGCAAAAGTAATGAAACGCATTATTTTCCATAAAAAGTAACTAAGTAACATAATTAGTATCTTTTTTCAGGGAGTAACGTAAAATTGAAATGCATTACTTTTAAAAGTAACTTTCCCCGACACTGATTTTAACCATGTCCTTACTACCTTTCTGGGCCTTTAATGTGTCACTAGGGTGACCACCCGTCCCGCTTTGCGTTGTACCGCACAGCATTTTCACCCCTTGTCCCGCACGTTGCACATTGAGAAAATGTCCCGCATTTTCATCAGTCTGTTGGTTTAAGAAAACATTCATGCGTTCTTTTGCCTTTTTAAGAAAGTTTTTATTTAGTGTTTTTGTGGCGTGATTTCCGCGCAATAGTTTTGCGGACCTCATCAAGTGATCTAGCACCATTGATGGAAATGGTTGAGCGCACTCAGAAAAACACGATATTCTCCATTCATTTTAACCAACCGATGCAGCTTTCAGATACGACTTTCTTCTTATTTTATAGTTTGTCTGAGGTGGCTTCTATGGTGTTATTTTAATGACAAATATCTAGAGCGCATTATTGTAATGGGGGGCGCATCAAAATGTGCAAGCACAAATCTCTTCTCTTGCATGTGGATTCTCTTTGCTCTCATAAAAAAGACGCGTTTTCTCTCGCTTGCATGTGCGTGCTCGGAAACATAAACAAAGCGCATATGACAACAGATGTAATCAGTATTTACATAGCGTAACAGTAGAAAATGTATCTGTCTCACACGTGTCCCGCAACAGATCTATTGCCAGGTGGTCACCCTATGTGTCAGTCGTGTTGCTGTCTGTGCAGGGTCAGAAAGCTCTTGGATTTCATCCAAAATAACCCAATTTGTGTTCTGAAGATGAACGAAGCTCTTACGGGTTTGGAATGGCATGAGGGTGAGTAATTAATGACAGAGTTAAATCATCATTTACTCACCCTCATGTTGCTGCAAACCAGAGAAAAATTTGTTACGGAGAAACTTAACAGGGTCCAAAACTATATTACACCCTAGTAACTTTCATTGTATGGACAAAATGAATACTTTTGTTCTCCACAGAAGATATTCATACACATTTGGAATAACACTTGATGACAGAATCTTTATTTTTTGGGTGCAAAAATCATGTAAATCAGGAGGACTCCTTATGGGACATCTGCCCTTAAAAATGGTCACCACAGCCTGAGACAGTTTGTTTAAAACAGGAAACATGAGAACTTTCTCTGCTGGGCCTCAGTACATCTGCAGATACTAAAGCCATGTCTCTGTCACGAGCAGAGCAGGAAATCCCAGATCTGTTTATCATTATCTCCATTTAATGGAAACCTTTATAATTTGGTGCTCAGTGTGACATGACAAGTAAATGTTTTTGCTTGTTTTCCATGTTCTTTTCCCCCTAGGCCAAAACACTTAAGGACCAAAGGTCCATATGAATAAATCTTATCAGTAATATAACAGCTCCCATGGGTGGCAAGAGGTTGTGCATGCACTCGCAGGACCTTGGAATAAAGTGTCCAATTGTTTTGGAGATATGACCGATTGTCATGGAGAGGAAAATGACATGCTGTTTTGGAACAGACTGTTGGGAAATGTGAAACCTTCATTAACCTTTAATGGGCGCCAAGGATTCCATGAATGCACAGCATTCTCTTGTTCTTCATTTATCTTTAAGATGGCCTTTGGAGTCTTTTCCAAAACTGTGTAATATAACACCGTCTCCAACAGCCCAATACTTTTTCCAAGCCAAGCTTTTGTTTGAAAGTAGATAGGGTACTTTTTTCTCTAGTTTATCAGATTTGACACACTCCACTCCAACCTCCAAAAAAGCTCATTACGTTGATGAATGTATTGCTCATCATACAAATATCCATGATAGTTCACCCAAAAATGAAAATTCTGTCATTGTTTAATCACCCTTGTGTTATTCCAAACCTGGTGTGTGTTTCCCAGACAATGATGTAACTCGCTGATTAACTAGCATAGCATGATGCATCATTGAAGTAAAAAACATCCAGTCATTATCAAGTCTGCAATGTTGTTTGCAAATGTCTGTTTGAACTATTGTTTTAGACTAAATAATGCCAGAATTTTCATTTTAAGGGATCTCTTTAAATTGTTTTTCAGTGCATGAAATGAGCATCTTAACCCATATCGGATGTTAAACTACAATGGGCTGTGTGCTGTCATTGTGTTTGAGAAGCCTCTTGAAAGTAAAGTCCTCTAAGTGTTGCTGTTCTATATCTGTTTATGGGAGGGGTTGGGTCATACTAACACTGTTAGACATTTCGAGGGGTTTGTTGAA
Source organism: Labeo calbasu (assembly GCA_019740295.1). NCBI lineage: Eukaryota > Metazoa > Chordata > Actinopteri > Cypriniformes > Cyprinidae > Labeo > Labeo calbasu. The sequence goes on along the minus strand of JAHKKF010538682.1, from coordinate 11,037 downwards.
CTTCCTTTCAAGTGGCCAATTTTGTGAGAACGTTTCTCTGCAACTGCAGTTATTGAATAACTTGGGAATACTACAGCTGAAGAGCTTGGCAATGTTCTTGCGTTAATTGAGGACATAAGAACTGTTTGTGATAAAGAACTTGTTTGTTTCAATAACTCAATGTCTTCATCCACTTACTTGTCTGATTTCAAGAAAACATGTGGAAAGATCTCACTCCTGCGTGGTCTCGATCGTCGCAGTTCCTGAATACTCTTCTGTAGCTCTTTATTCTTTCGCTCCATTTCCATTACTATCTTAAAAAACATACAGTAAATTTACTATGTAAATTCATTTCCAAATGAACATACTTTATTAATTTTCAAATATGGATTCCACTTTAATAATAAGACAAACTTTCAATTGAAAATTAACCTGTGACTTTCTGTGAATTATCCTGTGTATATTACTTTCCTCTTTCATATGAATACAATCAAAGTGATACGAAAAAAAAAATGTCCTGGCTCTTCCAAGCTTAATAATGGCAGTGAGTGGGTGTTGAGATTTTGAAGACCAATATAGTGCATCCATCCATCATAAAAAGTGCTCCCCACAGCTCTGGGGGGTTAATAAAGACCTTCTGAAGTAAATCAATACATTTGTGTAAAACAAAGATCCATATTTAACATTTTATGAGCTGTAATTAGCTTCCGCTAATTGTCGTACGTGCGTTCACTACAGAGTGGCGTTCCAGCGGATGATGTAGGACGTAGGTGTAGCATAAGCTCCAATGAGTAGTCATGAACATAAAAACGCATAGAAGAGAGCAAAACAAAACACTGGTCACGAATTAGAAGTACAAAACGAGAATTTGTAAAGAAAAAGTCAAAGGATTTCTGTACAAGCCAAGAAGACACTGGTTTTCCTTTGCTGTAAACAAAACTTGGTTCTTGCGAGACTAGCATATTCTCACTGGAGTTTACACTACGCCTACGTCCTACATCCTACATCATCTACTGGAACACACTCTCGTGAACACACATACGCCACTTAGCGGAAGCTGGAGTACTTTTATGATGGATGGATGCACTTTATTGGACCTCAAAATGCCAACAGCCATTTACTGCAACTATAACGTTTGGAAGAGCCAGGACATTTTTAATAAAAGTCTGATTTGTATGAAAGAAGAAAGCCATATACACCTGGGATGGCTTGAGGGTGAGCAAATCATGAGATAATTTTCATTTTTGGCTAAACTATGCCTTTAATGTAAAAGGTACCTCTCTCTGATTATAAATCTTTTTCCTCATTGTGTCGTTCTCTGAGGCCATCCGTTTGACAACGGGAGGGATTTGAGAAGCATGTTTCTGAAAATAAAACCAGAAGCTCCTAAAGTCAAAAATAATCTTGATTTATGATAAAATAAATCTAAAAATTGACATAGAATAGCTTTACCTTAGTAACAGCAGACAGCACTTCCTGTTCTCTTTGGCGTTGGCGTCTCTCCAAATTGACCATTTCTTTCTCAAACAACTGATTTAAATCATCTTCCTCTTTCTGGCAGTTTTAAAAGGGAAACTATATTACAACATTATTAAAAACTGAAGAGTTCTCATGGGAGATGGATCTACATGTGTTTTTTTTAATAAATAAAGGATTTTCCTAGATATACTTTGGATTATATTTTACTCTTTACCCATCAGTTTGCCAGAATGTCGGCTTTTGGTCATCCAGCAGTGAGTCCTGCTCGTATTTTACCTGCTGCGTCTCTTTTAGTCTCTCCAACTTTCTTTCCAATTCTGCAATCTGCAAGGCCTTGACTGGGAACTCCGTATCTTTGTATGTCTTCAGGCTGTGGAGCTCTTTCTGAGCCTCTACCACCTTCACTTTTAGCAGATCCAACTGCTTCTGCAAACCTACATGTATAGGATGAAGCCTGCTAAAATTTGTTGTTGCAGTTTGGGGCTGTTTGTTTGTGCTTTAGCATTAACAACCATTGCAAAATCAAAACTATATGGCCAAAAGTATGTGAATACATAAACATGTTGATCTCTCTGTGTGCACAGCGGCATTATCAGGCTGGAACAGAAGAGGGCCTCATTCTACATGAAATGTATTGTATACTTGTGTTTATGTGCCTGCTTGCAATAGATGTTCAGGAGTAACGGTAAAATAATAAATAATAATAAGTGAAATAACATACTTACTCTGCAAGGATGCATTACATATTATATAAGATTTACATTTAAAAAAAAAGAAAGGTTTTCCACATACATTTGACTGTGTAATGTATATATTGGATTTAAAAATGATAAAAAATAGTTAAAGCATAACTGAAGAAGTATTAACTAACCGCTGAGATGTGTCTGTGATTCTTCTTTTATATTTCTCAGCTCTGCTTTGGCACTTTCAATGAGACTGTCATTCCATCGTTTCAAAGCTACTGCTGATCTCTAGAAAGGATATGAGAGGCTAAGGATATTAGACACTTGCATATAACTGGCTAAGGATATTAGACACTTGCAGTTATGAAAAAGTTTGAGTTCAGTGTTCTTTGTGTACAGTAGCCTTTAAAATGCAATACAATGTAGCTCACCCTTTTTTGCTCTGTCTGGATGAGCAGTTCGTCAGCTCTGGCGAATGAGCTTCTGTTTGTATCCATAATGCTTTTGGCCATCTGCAGGTTTCTCTCTTGAAGCTGTTGACAATGCTCTTCCAAGTCTTTTATTGCTTCTTTCCTGGATTTGATGAGTAACTACAACAGACTGCAGCTGTTGACATGGCGTATACCAAACTAAGCACAAGTGAACTATTAAAGTCTGCTTTCAAACTTTATAGTACACACCATCAGTGCTCTGGTATTGTATTTCATCTTTGTGGTGATCTGGTCCTGTTCTGCTTTTTCAGCTGTCCTTCTTGTAGGAATCTTGGGGAGTTTTGTGAAATCATTGTGGATATGAGATTGAGATTTTCCTGTTCATAAAGCAGAGATTACAAAAGAATGCATAAAGATAGAAAAAGCATTTTGATCCTTACTTAGCCACGTTTATACCTGGTTTTCCTGGTTTTGATATGACTGCTTTATGATGAGGAGATGCCCAGAGCATAGGTTTTGTTTTTGTACTTCGCTCCCATTTGCTGTAATCCTTTAAAAACGTTTCATTATCTGTTACAAAATGCCAGAAGATTATATTAGGATTACAATACATAAACTGAGTCAGTCATACAATGAAATGAAAGTTATGCATATCTTGACCTGCCATAATGTTGTTTTCTCCTTCAAACCCGTCGATACCAAAGTTGCTAAACAATTTTGCCATAGCAACCGGAGACACACGTCTGAGTACAACGTACTTCTGCTGCCATCCAGTGGACATACTGAGAATGCGCAAAACTGCGCTGTGTTCCTGTTGTATTTTCATTATGTAGCTTGACAGGAAGTACAGGAGTACGTCATTATTCATATGAACTTCTTTAAATCCCTATATATTTTATGTGATTATAGCAAGATCAGTGAATAAAGAATTCATTTGTGAAATAAAATATACTCTTGTTATTTCTGCATTACAAAACAATGAAACATTTTCGTGCAAAAAATACACTTAAGTATAATTTTGAGCTATAGATGTAATTAAAAACGCTATGATGTTGTAAATGATTAAATAATTGCAAACTATACAATTTTTCAAAACACTTTTATTGCTTGCATTTCTGCATTATAAGATGCATTTTATAGAACAGAAGGTTATACAAAAAGGTCTATATCCTATGGCACATTTACAATGCATACTGCAAATATAAAATGTATTATAAATAGCATAGAGCAATTATATAAATCAAAATATGAACATTAGGAATTATATTATTTTGTATAATGAACAGCAGTGCATTTTTTACTGCATGATTCCTCACATAAAGGTGGGCTTAATATTATCTAACACCAATATACAAATGCCTATTCAACCTTCACAGCACAAAAAAGATAAACATTTACTGAATAACATATGGAATAGCCCAGTGTTTTAAATTTGTTGTTATGGCACCATCAAACTAGATCATTTTTGTGATCACTGCATATAGTAAAATCTTAACATTTTATTGAAAATGAATGAGTTATTGAAAAACAAGTCCTGTAGTTACATTCAAAAGTATTAAGAAATGAAAAACATGGTCAGATAGCTGCAGACTGTTCTGGATGAGGGTTTGATTGGCGGGTCCAGTGTTGATGACATCATGCCGTGTTGTTGTTGATGTCCATGCGGCTGATGAGCTCCGTGACGAGCGCCTGCAGCGTCTCTGAACGCATTTTGCTCACTTCCAGCACAGCTTCATGATTGACAGATTCATTGTCCTCATAGCTTTTCACCACTTTGTTAGTGATAAGCGAGAGACCAAAGACTCTCATGCCACAATGACTGGCAACCAACACTTCTGGTGCAGTACTCATTCCTTTAAAGACAAATTAGACATAAATTTAAAATAAAATGCATAATAATGAAAATATAACAATATGACTTACTATTTTACAATATATACAGTGCGAAAGTTTGGGAACCCCTTGCAGAATCTGTGATAATGTGAATAATTTCAACAAAATAAGAGAGATCATACAAAATGCATGTTAATTTTTATTTAGCACTGTCCTGAGATATTTTACATAGAAGATGTTTACATATAGTCCACAAGACAAAAAAAAAGTACTGTGTGTGGATGATCTACGACTGTTTTTTTTGTTTTGTGATGGTTGTTCATGAGTCCCTTATTTGTTCTGAACAGTTAAACTGTGTGCTGTTCTTCAGAAAAATCCTCCAGGTCCTGCAGATTCTTCAGTTTTCCAGCATCTTTTGCATATTTGAACCCTTTCCAGCAGTGACTGTATGTTTTTGAGACAAATTAACACAACTCAAACACAACTATTAAAGAAGGTCCAAACATTCACTGATGCTCCAGAAGAAAACACGATGCATTAAGAGCTGGGGGGTGAAAACTTTTGAACAGGATGAATCCAACAGGATGTCCAAATTTTTCTTTTTGTTGAAATATCATTTTTTCCATTTAGTACTGCCCTTCGGAAACAACAGAAGATACATACATTTACATGTTTCCCGGAAGACAAATTAAGTACAATTTACCTTCATCTTCAAATTCCAAAAGTTTTCACCCCTCCCATGTCTTAATGCATTGTGTTTCCTTCTGGAGCATCAGTGAATGTTTAAACCTTTTTTAATTGTTGTGTTTGAGTCCCTCAGTCGTCCTCAATGTGAAAAGATGGGTCACAAAATCATACAGTCACTGCTGAAAAGGGTTCAAATATGCAAAAGATGCTGGAAAACTGAAGAATCTGCAGGACCTGGAGGCTTTTTCTGAAGAACAGTGCTCAGTTTAACTGTTCAGCACAAACAAGGGACTCATGAACATCCATCACAAAACGAAACAAAACAAAACACAACAAACAGTCGTAGATCATCCAGGTAACCACACACAGTATTAAGAACCAAGGGTTCCCAAACTTTTGAAGGGAGTTATTACAATAATTTCAGATTTTTTTTTTGTCTTGTGGACTATAAGTAAACATCTTTTATGTAAAATGTCTTACTCAGGACAGTACTAAATAAAAAATAACATGCATTTTGTATGATCTCTCTTATTTTGTTAAAATTATTCACATTTTCACAGATTCTGCAAGGGAAACTTTCGCATGCCACTGTAGGTGTGTATCAACCTAGCAATGTGAAAATGTTAGTCTAAGTTGAATTTCTTGAACAGCTTAAAGTGATACTTCACTCAAAAATAAAAATTCTGTCATTACTTACCCTCATGTCATTCCAAACCTGTAAGACCTTTGTTTATCTTTGTAACACTAATAAAGATATTCTTGATGAAATCCGAGAGCTTTCTGACCCTGTAACCAGGGGCGCCGTAAGGGGTGGGGGGACGACGCCNCCCACCCCACACAAAAAGTATTTTCGTAGCTTCATAAAATTACGGCTAAACCACTGATGTCACATGGACTATTTTAATGGTGCCCTTACTACCTTTCTGGGCCTTGAACTTTGTCAGTTGCATTGCTGATTTGTGTTTCAAAGATGAATGAAGGTCTTACGGGTTTGGAACGACATGAGGGTGAGTAATTAATGACAGAATTTTCATTTTTGGGTGAACTATCCCTTTAAAAATGTCATTTAAATATTTGGATTACATATGAGCTTACCAACTGCATCCACTCCCAGTTTGTGCAGAAGGCGGGCCTCAGCTATGCTCTCAAAGTTGGGTCCTCCCACCATGCAGTAGACGCCCTCTTGGACATACTGGGAGACGCCCATGCTCTTACAGATGTCGAACGCCATCTTCCGCAGGCTTTTGTCATAGACCCCAGACATGGGTGGAAATCGAGGACCAAACCTTGACAGCGGCCGATAAATGATTACATTCTGTGTACAGGTGATTCTAATGAATGAATGCTTTCCTAACTCACTTCAACGTGTACACTGATACTCACTTATCATCATTAGGGCCATTGAGAGGGTTCAGTCCAGCAAGCCCAGGGAAGTTAATGTGGTCACGTATAATCATGATATCACCACAGCTATAACTGTCCGCTAATGACCCTGCAGCATTAGTGACAATCAAGGTTTCGACACCCAGGAGTTTGAACACTCTTACTGGAAAAGTGACCTGAGGAACACAAGCACAAATTCTGTTACTTCTAATCCATTTTCAACATCCAGCACCTTTTGTAATAAAAGCTTGCGGGTGCACTGTACATGCGGACTACCAATAAGCCATTTTAATCTAACCCTGTCTTATACAAACCACACAGAAGTTGAATAGTTCATTGTGCTCTGATACACAGCATGTGACTTCAATCAGCATGACCAGGATGGAGTGAATATACTGTGCGGGCATCCAAAAAGAAAAAGGAATTTTCTTATTCTGTCATTTTACACTGCAGCATGACACAGCATGAATGGAACAGTGTTTTAAAATTACTTTTGGAATGCAATGTAATTCTATTATATAATATAATTCAATTTGCGAGACGTGATGAAATGTCAAGACAGATTTTGTATTTAACCTGAGCCATTAAGTAAATAAAGCCTGATGGGTCATTAAACTGCGTTAGCTCAAGAAAGATGCAAGGTGAATTGAGGTGAAAAGTGTTCAAAATGCACAATATCGCTGAAAAGTTTAAGGTCAGTAAGAAATTTATATAGTACTTTTATTTGCATTAAACTGATTAAAAGTGATAGAAAAATATTTAGATTTTAAATAAACGCTGTTTCCCAAAAATATTACTAGTTTCCCAGAAATATTTTTCATAAGAATTAAATTAGCATATTAGAACGATTTCTGAAGGATCATGTGACACTGAAGACTAGAGTAATGGCTAGAATGACAGACATAGAAAATATTTATTTCAAATTGTAATAATATTTCACAATATTACCATTTCTACTGTATTGTTGAGCAAATAAACACAGTCTTGGTAAACATAAGAGTCTTTTACCAAAACAATAAAACATCTTGGGAATATGAAATGTTTTAGTAGTAATTTATGGAAAGGATGTCGGGCATGTAATGCCATTGGTTTAAAAAGGACAAACCTTGCTTAGTGAGTGTCCCTCATACATGTGGAATCGGCCCTGCATGCACACACAGGTCTTCCCTTTGAGCTCCCCAAAAACCAGTCTTCCAGCATGACCCTTCACTGTTTCAATATACAAGCACATATAGATGCACATTACAATTTAAGGCACCATTTGAGCCAAAATTTTCGATTTCGCTAAAAGTTTAACAGTGTACTTTTTGACTTTTTTAGCGAATACTGTCTTTATTTTTGCAAATGAACAAAACCACTGAAGCAACAAAACTTTGACCTGCGTCTTACCTGTGCTCTGAGGAAAGCCAGGGATGTCAGAGTATTTGAATGAGTCTTGGCATTTAAGCGCATCCGCCAGCATTCCCAATCCAGAGCCGCAGATGATGGCTACTTTAGGTCTGTGTTGTGTCTGGGACAGCAGCCAGTCTGCAGTCCTCTGATAGTCCTCATGGCTGGTGATGTAAAAAAAATGCAACGTTTAGTTTTATTAACTAAAATCTACTGCTCATTAGAGGGAACTGTGGAATTTAACAGCCAGTTCAACAAAAATAAAGCATGAAATTTATTTGCTGCACACTGTGCACTGTTCCATATCAGTTTTGAAATAGCTACTCATATCAGGTCTATTGTGATTAAAACAAAGTATTATGTTAGCATTATTGATTAAAAATGGCAAACATCCCTTTGCTTGACCAGAATCATATTTTACACTGTACCAGAATTAAACAGCATTAAACGGACCAAAACCTTTTTTTTTTTTTTTAAGTAGTTATATATGCTGTTTTCCTATATACACACAATCCTCAGATTTGTTTTCAACTTTAAGATGGAAAAAAAAAACCCTTACCAGATTTGATCTTTTCTGTGCATGTTGAACTTGTGTTTGTCTTGAAGCAAGTTGTAAAGTGAAGAGTGATCCTGGATTTGAGCAGTGTGTGAATGAGAGAGCAGCTCTCTCCATTTAAGTAAACCTAATGCCTGACCTCACTAACACACACAAACGCTCTGATTGGTTAAAACTCAGTATTATAGTTTAGTCATGGTAAATTAAATGGTATGTCATTTGTAGGTGTGTCTGAGTTTAAATATGAGAGGCAAGCTATATTTTCAATCATATTTGGGGGATGTAAGCTAAAACCAACTACTTAAGAATATCTAGTGTTTATATGCGTATAGAATTTTTTTCAGTGTACTTACATAGCGTTTTTGTGTGGAAGACCATTTCCATCACGTAAGAAAAAAATTCATGCCTTAAAAAGTCGAAATTACAACATACTTGTGTCATAATTCTGAGATAAAAAGTCGTTTTATGACTGTAAAAGTCGAATTACAAGATAAAGTCGAAATTATGACTTATTTAAGTCATAAAATACAAGATAAAAGTCTAAATTATGCGGTAAAAAGTCAAAATTATTACTTAATCCATAATTATGAGATAAAAAGTTGAATCATGAGATAAAAAGTCGAAAATATGACTTTACAAGTCAAAATTGACTGAACGACTTGGTCACAGGATAGTGGTCTAAATTTGACTTGTAAATTTAAAATATTTAGTTCATAATTTCGACTTTTTTAAAGTCAATTTCGACTTTCTATCTTATAATTATGACATAAGTCATAACTTTGACTTTTTATCTCATAATTACAACTTAAGTATGTCATAATTTCGACTGTCATAATTTAAACTTTTTATTTCATAATTATGACTTCAGTCATAGTTTTGACTTTTTAGCTCATAATTTCGACTTTTTATCTCTTAATTATGACATAAGTCATAATTTCGACTTTTTATCTCCTAATTTCAACTTTATAAGTCATAATTTCGACTTTTTATCTCTTAATTATGACTTAAGTCATAATTTCGACTTTTTATATCAGAATTTCAACTTTTCATCTCGTAATTATGACTTAAAGGAGAACTCCATTTCTAGAACAACAATTTACAGATAATGTACTCACCCCCTTGTCATTCAAGATGTTCATGTCTTTCTGTCTTCAGTCGTAAAGATATTATAGTTTTTGAGGAAAGCACTTCAGGATTTTTCTCCATATAATGCACTTCACTGGTGCCTCAAATTTGAACTTCCAAAATGCAGTTTAAATGCAGCTTCAAAGGGCTCTAAATGATCCCAGCCGAGGAAGAAGGGTCTTATCTAGCGAAACAATCAGTCATTTTTTTTGAAAAATACAAATTTGTATACTTTTTAAGCACAAAAGCTTGTGTAGCACAGGCTCTGGGATGCGCGTCCACGACGCTACGAATCACGTCTAAGTTCATCGTCTGTGTACTCCGGCTCAAAAAGGTAGAGTATGGTGAAAAACTCTATCTCACTTGTTTCCTAGTTGTAGATATTTTCTAATGTAAGTGGAAACAGATGATAATTACTATTTCTTACTTTTCAAAAAAATGAAAGTTTTATGCAGGTCTCAAAGTGTGTATAGATACAGTATACAGTATGAGATTCGCCAATGGGTCGGGCTTGAGTTCTGCCACAGTATCGGTAACATGTGAGGCCCATTACTATGGGTACAGACTCCAACCCAAATCCAAAGCACGGGACCAGAAAAATTTAATTTGGGAATCTCACAAGATTCATCTGATTGCAAGCAATTTTCCACTTTTAGACGCAGATCCAGACTTGTAAAAACGTTTCAAAGGTATAAAGCAACTTCTCTTCTTTTGACATTACTATTATTAAGAGTAATGCATTTCACAGTGATTGAGCCAGCTTCTCATTGGCTTGCCTTTGCAGTGTATGATTTGTCCTTGAGCGAAAGTAAATAAATAAATGCACTTGGACTATTATTTTGGGTTTTAGAAAATCGGTCTTTTATCTCACAAGAAAAAGACCACAGGGTGATACAAGATATGTGAAACTAACACCGCTGTGTAGGAAATCAGTTGCCTGGCACAGTGGTCAATTATACAGTTTAACAGTCATTACAGAAAAATATTTGTCTGCAGAATGCAGTGACTGACCAATCAGAACCACGTATTCCAGAGAGCTGTGTAAAAAAGGAGCTCATTCATCAGGTAATGAAAAAAACCCTAATATTCAACACTTTAAGCATATACAGTTGAGGTAAAAATTTTAGATACACCTTGCAGAATCTGCAAAATATTAATTATTTTACCAAAATAAGAGGGATCAAAAAAAATGCATGTGATTTTTTATTTAGTACTGATCTGAATAAGATATTTCACATAAAAGATGTTTACATATAGTCCACAAGAGAAAATAATAGTTTAATTTATAAAAATGACTCTGTTCAAAAGTTTACAAAGATTTACAGATAATGTACTCAGCCCCTTGTCATCCAATATGTTCATGTCTTTCTTTCTTCAGCTGTAAAGAAATTATGTTTTTTGAGGAAAACATTTAAGCATTTTTCTCCATATAGTGGACTTCTATGGTGCCCCGAGTTTGAACTTCCAAAATGCAGTTTAAATGCGGCTTCAA
>JAHKKF010538679.1:0-31786 GCA_019740295.1 Labeo calbasu | reverse complement strand
TTCTGTCCAATCAAATGCTCTCTAGAATCTGAAGCATCCCGCCCCCTACACTACAAATAGACGCTGAAGTTACGGCTGAAATCGGTCACTTGTTCACAGAATTAGTATTTTATGCACGGTGAATGGAGCGATGAGCGATTAAGAATAAAGAATAAAAATGCTTTCCATTGTGTTGAAAGAAGTCACGTGAACCGCCGCAGCACGCACAGTCTGCTCTGGTCCAGAGACACGATAGTATGGAGCGGATCGTGTGAGTAAATCGGCGCAGACCACAAACGTATCGGACCCATTTGAATTCTACACAGAAAGCTATATTTTATAGCAATATGAGACTGCGGCTGCCACACGCTGTTAAATGCAGCTTTACCGACCTCAAGGGCTCTGGCCTAAGCTGTGATGTAAACAAAATGCTATTGACTATTCAAAAAAGGTAAGATATGTCCCGCCCTGTTTTCCTGTTTCAGCTGAAATTACATCAACACATAGAATAACGCTGTGTGGACAGCATTCAAAGCACTTCAGTGAAACTACATCTTTATCGTTATCTTTATAGTTATCGTCTTTGGTGTAAACAGGCCTTTATAAGTCTACTTCATAAGAAATCAGATGTGTGTTTGCATTGCTCTCCAAGGCTCCTCTTCAGTTCTTATGAAAACATAAAGGCTTTCCTTATTAATATCGTGGTGCCTGTTGCACAGGCAAGAAGAAATGGGACATGAATAATAGTTATTGAACTCAGCTGAAGTGATTTTACTTGGAACACTCAGCCTTTATTTAGTGAGTATTTGTGTTGGAGTGAGAGAGCCTCTACTGAAGGACTCAACTGGTCTATGGAGACACGACTGTTCCAGCAAGAGTACAACTGAACTTCAGAGTTTGACGCTCTGTTATTGTAACCTCTCTTTCTGTGTTGCCACTCTGCTTTCTGACGTGTCTCACCCTCCAGACCGACCTCTTCCCACCTTCGATTAGCCTCACAACGATAATCTAATGTTCTGATGTGCAATTTCGAACTAACATTTGTAGATTCCCTTTCATGCCTCAATTGCTACCACGGTGAAGCATTTGGAGTACATTTGTGGTCTAGCTTCGTTCTTCTCCAGATTTTTGAAGCCCAGCGTAACTGACATGAGAGCAACTAGAGATATACTGCTTTATTAACATTCTGATAAGCTTCACAAAGGTTCTGTTTCATTATTTTGATTATTTATGTCGAGTGATTCAGTCACGGTAATGTTTCTTTACTGCATTTTTTCTTCAAAAAATGATTTTTAGATGCCATTTAGCACATCACACTGCAGGACACGTCAGCTTTCCAAAAGTATCTCATGTCCGCTATCCAATTTCTTACTGCTGCAAAAGCTCTCTGCAGTTTGTAGTATGTGCTTTGGGAGTACAGACTGACTGGGACAGTTGATTTGCTCCTTCACAAGTCTATCCGCAAAACTGGAGACGCGAACATCCTGTAATTTAAGCATTGCACTCTAATGGAAATCCATTTGTGTCCTCTGAATACTTTGCATGGGAATTACCAGCGGTGACACAAGATATATAATGACATCAGAATTTTGGCTATTTTTCCTCTTACACAGAATCACGCTTTTGGCCCTGGATTCCGCCACGGCCCCATCTCGCCCTATCTCTCACCTCACGGTCTTTGCCATTGATGGATCAGGTATCCACTCCAGAATTGGCAGCTGAAATACCCAGTAATGGAAAAGAGAGAGTGGTCTACACGACAGTTTTTTTTTTTCGTGCGGGATAAAGTTACGCACAATTATGGCGGCTGACTCAAAGATATTCCACTCATTGCCGGTTTGAATTAAAAATCGTATGCGGATGCTTCTCTTTCGAGGAAAAGCATTAATTCTTCAAAAGAACTGGAGCTGGGTGATGAGTTTTAAATAATGTAACAAAAAACAGGACTGCGGAAATGGACTGAAAGATTTAAGCTGTGGGGCCGATGAACCGAGCACTTTGTCAGGGAGCATCTCACGGGAACATTTAGTTCCTTTGCTTCTCATATCAGGGGGCACTGCTGTAAAGTGGTCAAATGCGTCTTGCGGTCGAGAGGGACGCTTGGCGAGATGACATCACCAGTATCATCACCATATTCCCCAACCGGTGCCAAAAAGACCGGGCACGTTACTCTGTCCTATTCTGTTACACACGTCATCACAAACCATACGTTTCCATTTTCCAAAACGTTAAAAAGCTGCTTTTGATCATCCTTTGGGAAACCAGGAGAATTTAAAGTCACGATTCCAAGATGCTCTCCCCATTGATCATGTTACCAGATTATTTTCTTTACTCGTCTGTTGTTTGGTGGTGTAGCAAATGACGGGTTCAGGGCAGAAGGGGTCAATGGGGGCTCAAGCGGGACCATGGTGGACCGAGATGGGGTTGGCTTCTTTGTTGCCCAGAGAACAGACCATGGCTTCCAGGAACAATGCAGCTGATGAGAAACTCTCCAAGGAAAATATGGGTCTGACATCATGGGTTCTTAAAGCTCGCAGCTGAGCCAACACTCTCTTGCCACAATCAGCTCCCAGTGAATTTCCACTGCTGAGGGAGGGAGTGATCTAGAGGTAGAGGGTGAACGGGAGCGTGTTGGGGCGTGGATGTCGCCTGCTACCTCCTGTACATGTGTAGTGTTGTATGTTGAATGTACGTCACGCTTAGGGTATTACTGCATGTCTGTAGATCATGTATAAAGAAAAAGTAAGCAATTGTCAAATTGTAAATGCAAATGAGTCTGCTGTTGGACTGTTTGTTGGTTGAAAGAATGGATGGAGTGTTTTGGTCTTCCACTTATTTGGTCAATAAGCAAAGACATTGGATGAATATTTTATTTTTATTTATTTCTTTGTTTGGTGCATTGGTGGAATTGGATGAGAAAAAAAATTGTAGTACAAAAATGAGGCAATGCCAATATTACAAAAGTATGGCATTAAAAAGTGTATAAATCACTTATTTTTCCCCCTAAAGCGTGCAGTGAGTTTGGCGGTGGGTATCTGAGAAAGAATGGGGGAAAGTCACGTGAGAGGAGGCAATGACTCATCACGAATTGATTGGATTTGACTGGTTGTGATCGGATGTGATTGGTTCATGCGATAAATTCTGTTTCTTGATTTCGTTTCCGTTCTGCGTCTGCGTCTGCGTCTGAATGAACAATACAATGCCATTAATGGGAAGACTAATTTAAAAAGTAAGTGAACAACTCAGACACTTAAATATAACCACGTTGTTACATCAAAATAAGACAATAAAAACATGATATGCATTTTAGTGAGTAATCAGCTTGGTGAAATGTAGTTAATTTCTGTTTCTGTGACCAATATTTACCAAGCTTTTATGACTGATCGTCTGAAAGATTAGAAATATCGATACAGAATATAGATCTCTTTTTCTTTTTCTGATAATGTAATGCTTATTTAACCAAGAAAATGTGGATATGAATTTACATTTAAATTAAAAAAAACCTTTTAAGAATTTGCCTCCTCATTTTAGAAAACCACCGCACACCAAAAAAAATAATAAGAGACACATGGAAGAATATGGGAGGATTGTTGTTTGAGGATTTCAATAGGCTAATGCTAATTCTGCATTGTATTAGCTGTCTTTACCAGAGCATGTCATCTTTTATGACTTTCTTTAACACAACAGAATGTCTGTTTTCCATATATTCATCCTCCTTTTAACACCTGTTTGTTAGAAAGTGTTACAGCTTGTGCTTGATTGTGGAACTGGCAGTCTGTCACTTATGTATTTGTCTTGTAAACAAAACATCAGAAAGCAGTCAAGTTCCAGTACACACCTGAATCTGATTATGATTTCTGCACACATGGTGTTTGGAATGATTGCGATGCGTTTCATCAATGGTTGTTCAAGCCCGTATTGTAAAGCTGCCAGATGTTGCAGTGCACCTGTCCAAAAAATAAAAATAAAAGTGAAATGTGAGTGAGAGAGAGAAGAAAAAACTGTCAAGACGGTGTTTAAATACATGCTGCTCCCTAACGAATGCTTAAATTAATAATTTATTATTGCAAATCTTCATGCACCATCCGTTCCAGCAGGCTAACTGATGCCTTGTATTCATTAGCAGTGAAAACATGGCTTTTTAGCCCTACATTAATTCTTTTTCTTCTGAAACTACTGTGGGGAAGTTTGGGAAATGGTAAAAAGAACTGAATTAGACCACAAGGTCATTGAGAAGACAATAGCACACGTAAGTTGAATGGGCTCAGAGCTTCAGTTTCAGGGTTAGGTCCAGGAACCGTGTCCTTAGATGCACTCGGCACTCGGAGAGCTACTGTAGGCCCGGTCTGGGGAAAATACACAAGCTTGCTTTTTAGCTAGAATCCCTCTGAAACTGACCAGCAGATGGGAAGCTGCTGCCTTCGAACAGCTGTCCTTGGTTACCATTGCTGGATGGCATATGGTATGGTGGTATTGGCGTGTCTTATGTGTAAGAAATGTGCATTGCTGTTGTCATAATAGAATAGAATGTCATTGGAACATTGCAAGATTTAATAGGAGTCAAAGTACACTGAGTGTTTTTGTGGAGTGTGGTTTGGAAGTGCATTATCTACTGATTGTTTATGTTCTTGGCTGACTTTTTTTTGTCTTTACAAAAGTGACTAAAAACTGTCATTTTGTTCCAAACATGTACTTTAGCGAACACAAAAGGAGATGTTTGGAAGAATATCCGTGCAGTTTTTTCTAAATAGTGAACAGTGGTGACCTAAAGCTCCTAAAATGTCAAAAAAGCATTATAACAGTGGTTCAAATTAGTCAGAAGTCCGAAGACATTTTATACTTTTGTGGGGGTTCATATCGTCCAAAAGAGGGTTTGGATTAACGTCATGTTTGGTCAGTTACCCGGATGGCTGGCCATATTGGCGATACTCAGCATGGATTGCACGGTTAATGTACTACTGAATATGTTGTTCTGCTATTTTATGCTGTCTAAACCACAGAAAAAAACGTGTGGAAACTGCTAAATCATATAGAGAAGGACTTAGTAAGCAGAAAAGGGTGCATTATTTTGACAAACTAAAGTTAATATGTGGTAAAGATACTGAAAACCAGATTTAATTAAGATATTAGCCTAATATTTCACCTACCTGATCGGAAATGATAAAAACAAACACAAATGTTGTCAATATTCTTGCACTGGAAATCCTGGTTCACTTTGGCCAACCACAAACCCCTTTTGTTCCTCAAACAGTTTTTTTGCACTCTTCTCTTTGATTTGTTATAACTTTTGGGAGTCTGTATTACTCCAAATGTTTTTCTCGATCCGACTGATTAGTACAGCCCAGAAAAGGAGCAAAGAATGTTTACATTATTAGGGAAGGCATTATTAGTCTAGTGCACTTTAAAAAAAAACACTCGTTATAATCAGTGAAGCTATCTACAGTGTATGATGAATAAATATCTTATACTTACATCGCACGTACAGCTGCACTTTGTTGTTTATGATGAGAAAAGTCGTAAGAGAGCATAATTCAGTCAGTGAGAGCGCGAAGCCTCGGTGTTTCAGCGATGACTCATCTGAACTGCTCTGATTGGCCAATGAATTCATAAACTCAACGGAATTGTTTGTAATTGGTTATAACGCGCAACACTGTGAAACGCACAAAAATAAATATGATAGAACAAATAAGCCCTAATATTAATTAGATAGTATTACTAGCCTGATAATAATAATAATAATCGTCTTGCTGTCGTTAAAGGCATCAGCCACAGGAGATATATCTGACAAGTATTATGCCAGATGTCATTGCTGCTAATGTGCTGTTATTTTTACTGTATCAGTTCTATTTTGAATGAGCTTTTAGTTTGATGTTTTGAAGTTTATAGCCTATTCAAATCAAACAAAAATTGAGATGTTAAAGTTGAAAAGGAGGAAAAGATAATTTCCCTGATGTACTGCTTTGAAATGCACCTTTTATGAGACTTCTATGGCACTTCATCTTCACTATATGGAAAAATTGCAGTGTGAACATTCTGCCTAACATCTCCTTCACCAGAAGAAAGCCAGATGGGTTGAAACAACATGGTGAGTAAATGATTTTCACCTTTGAGTAAACTTTCCCTTTACCAAAAGTGCTTTTATATAAATTTATATGTACTTAGCAGACATGTGTAATGTATTTTTGCTTCAGACCAAGTTAGTTTGAAGTCAAGTTTGAATAATCTACTACAGTTCTTGTAAAGGTTATTCAATGGTTTCTCGGGTTTTGCTGAGAATCCAGAATAATTCACAGACTGTCATTTATCTAATTGGGCATAATAATTGATTTGGTATTACCAAGAAAAATGGATGAAAAAATATTCAAAAAAACATAAAGACGACGCTTGCCAGCCGCCTGCTCCACATTTCAAATTATGTCTGCTGAACCTCAGCCAGGTGGCCAATTTATCTATTAAAAGGCTTGATTGTTCCACTATATATCCATTAAAAAGTGCTGACAGATTGCGAGAGCTTTGTCCCGTCACTGAGTACCTCCTACAAAGTGCTGAATGTGCAGCTTTTTTGTGTCAGTACAGCCACAGCCTGATTTGTTTGTCTTGGCGGAACATGTCATATTTTAGGAAGTATCACTTTGTCATGCGGTGAATGTGCAGGTTTAAGGTATTAATGTACAGTTTGGCAAATGCTATGTTTTTGTTACCTTTTATTATTTGAGGTGCTTTGCGAGGGGCAGGAGCACTGAAAGACAGAGAATGAGAGTTTGGGGGATTTTAGTCTGTGTGTGTGAGTCTTTTTCAGTGAACAAACTAAAATATTGACGACTCATCCTGCACTGCAACAGATTTTTGTCCAATCACATGCTTCCAATAAGCAAAAAGCCCCTCCCCCTTAAAACTTGATTCATGGCTGCTATGTAACTAAAAAGTATAGTTCCTATAATCATAATAATCACTCTTTGAGACTTCAAGTATTGACAAGTGGTTTATTCAGCAGGAACGGTGAACAATCTGTCAGTATTTTCATATTTTGTACAGAAAGCAATTGAGCACCAGTAGCCTAATGAAAGCCTCACAATCAAAAGAATGCTTTAATGATCAATGCCCAGAATCCTCTAATATTCATCCTTCCATTCTTATCTCTTCATTTATGTTCTGTTGAAAACGATCAAACTCAAGCAAAGTGCCACAAATCCCCGCAGCAGTCTTAAATCCTACATTCAGTTTAATAGGAAACAGAACAGCTTCAAAATAAGCACAATATGTTTGTAAAAATGTGTTCCTTATTGTGAAGATTCAAGAAGTATCTTTAGTGCTGCCCACAAAGCCATAACCAACAAACCTTAAATATTCAAAGTCTTTGGTATTATGTGAGGACCTTTTGCTGGAGGTCTATTACATCATACATGTGCACATTATATAAACACTCTGGGTGGCTATTGCATACAATTCTACGTTGTTCTATTGTTTCTTAATTCAGATTGAGAAGATTATATAAAACGCAAAACTGTCCAGTTCAAAAGTACAAACACTTTGGATCTGTACCATCTATATTTCCAAATGGTTAATGTGCTGCTAGTTAAAACATAACCTTGATAGCACTGGTGGTGTAATTTACTTAATTTTGCTGCAGTTTTCCTATTAAACCTCCCTAGACATATCGATTCGTAAAAACAGGCAAGTGAAAAGGAAAAACAATGGTTCTGAATAGACTTATACAGTATTGGCAAATTACGCTGATACCAACTGGTTGAATCGTACTGTGATCTTGTCTTTCTTGTGGTGTCTGGATTACACTGAAGATTGTTTTGTACCATTTCCTTGCCAGTTACAAATACTTGAGTTGCAGAATCAGTGCCAAGATGTCAAAATGAATATAGTGCGCATGAAAAGCTACTTCGTGATGGTCAAAATCTTGGTAATGTTGGACATTTGCAGTTCACAGTACTCTGTTAAGTTATTTGGCATAGGGACGTTATTGTTTCAAAAATAATTTAAAAACAAAAACAGCAATTAACCATCACGGGCCATTTTTTCCCATTTTTCCATGCATTCACAGCTCTCACAAAAATACTTTCGCTCGCTTACACTGTAACCTTATTGAAATAGATTAAAAATAAAAATAAAAGAATATTATTACAATGGTGGCCACAAGGCTGTGCAAAAGGGAAGACTTCCAACATTGAGCTTTTCAAGCCATCACCTATGTTTTCAGCCAACCCCTGCAAGTAACAAACTACAAAATAGCACCATTATACAGTGGGTTGATTTTTTTTTTTTTATATGGTTCCGCTATATGATGCCATCACATACGATTATGGTTAGAGAATGCAAAGGTTAATATAGGTTGAGTATAGATACAGAGTAAACAGTGTAGGTTGGCGTGATCCTTTGGGGTCAGAAAAGAGGAAATCACCATGCAGAGGGACTGTGAAAACGGCCAGGGTCACTTCTCACAACCCCAGTGCGGCCTAAAGTGGGGTGTAGAGGGATAGTTCACCCAAAAACAGACATTCTGTCATCAATATGCACCCTTATGTCATTTTTAACCTGTATTCTGGTATTATCTCTAATATTTGCTGTACACTGATATAGCGACCACGTCTGTAAAGCTTCAAAAAGAACAGGAAACGCAATAAAAACTGCAATCCAAAAATTGAAGTTATTCACTAATAAGTTTCACCTTTATATAAACACATTTCCGCTTCAGCAAAAAAATAGAAAAGGTAATTGTGTGATAGTTTAAAATAAGAACATATTAGCTATAAGGTTGTATTATGCAAAAATCGCAATTGACCCTTGACAGGGACTTTGATTGGCAGTCGATCCAACCAATCACTAGGCAGAATCTGCCACTTTTGTAGAAAAACAACCCAGAGAATAGATTAACATCAAAAACTTGAAAAATAGTGTGTATTGACGTCTTTCCGCAGTTGAAACAAGATCTGATGTTCATTCATGTTTATTTCATGCTATAACTAGTAAAGAGGAAGAGACGATCAGTTGAAGTGACGTTTAAAGAGACACTAAATGGTATTTATTGAAATTTATTACAATTTGAAAGCTGAGACTATGTTTCACACCTAAAATAACCTGCTCTGTCTTGTCTGTCACCGCGTTGTGAGTTTCCTCTTTGCTCCGCGGTGTACCGCATGAGAGTGCCATGGCTTGTCAGACAAGGCAACAATAACCTTATTGTTTTTCCCAGCAGAAACAAGCATCAAAAATGGGCTACAAAAGTCATACTGTAAGGAAAATGAGTAAATGACACAATTTTCATTTTTGGGCGAAATATCCCTTTAATACAGCTAGTGAGTTGCAGTCATGTCACCAGTCTTTCGCTGTAAAGACGCAAACCTGCAACTTCCAATCTGATGCTAAACCAAATAATGTTCTTGATGTTATATGTTACAATTGCAAGTAATTGCTGTGGTTTCTGTTGTCTTCCCTCTGTCTTTCCTGTGCGTGCTGATACACTGGTGTAAATGCATGCGGATAACTGTTCGAGTGAATGGCTTTCACCTCCCATTTTCTAAAGAAGGTAAACCATGCAGTTAAAATGATTAAAAAAGAAGCAAAGATCCCTCACACACACTTAAAAAAAAAAAACACAAGGTGTTTTGCAGGATCCATTGTTCCATCAATCCTAAATGTGTTCTCTAGAGCACCTCAGCACATCTGCATAAGGCTTATGTATAATCCCCCTTGATCTGGTCTTGCACAATGATTCAAATAAGAAAAGACTTGTATGATTTGTATTTTATACATCATCTCTCTGTGCAGCCGTAGTTCAGTTTTGCAAGGGTTCCATCTGGTATAAATGGTCTAGACAGCTTTTCTTGTCAACACGGTCCGTGATCTCACTGCAAACTCCTTTCTCTCGAAAACTTTGCCACTATAAAAAGCCTTCGACATCCATTAGGTGCAACCATTCACACGAGGAGGATAAACAGTTATCATCTGACTCTTTTAGCAGCTAATTTAATATTTCCCCCCAGTATGGAATGGTGCAGTGTATGGAAATCATCAGATTTTGTTTGTCTTAACATGGGGCTTTAACAGTATCCAGTATCTTGTTGTTGTTTTTTATTTTATTTTTAGTATTTTGTTGTTTTTTGTTGTTTTTTGTTTTGTTTTTAACAGTGGAGCACGTCCCACAGTCTTTCTTTCGTCCCGTTTTTCACTGTCCAACAGTTTCACTTGTCTCTCTCAGCCATTCGCCCTACTGTCCTCTACATGCGATAGTTTCTGCCGCCTGTGTTTCCTCGGCTTGAGTTCTTCTGATGAACATCCTGCAAATGAGAAAGAGAAAGGCAGTAAGTTTCATTTCAGATGATGAGAAGTAACGCAGAAAGCCGACCCAAGGAGAGCAGAACGGCTTCTGCTGCCCATAACAACACAGCTGTTTGGTGAACGGAGTGTTATTTCATAATGCTGAGGAAATCTACTGTCAAAGCAACACATCAAAGGTTTCACCACAGCAAGATTAATAAGTGTAATTCACGAGCCGGGAATGAAACCGCATGCGAGGAGCGGAGGAGAAAGGCCGGTGTGAAGGGCCAGACTCTGAACTCAGTGTGCAGACATCTAAGGTGACCTTAGATTCGGCTTCCAGCGCATGACGTATGGGTGCAGAAATATGTCTGTGGAGAGCACATGCAGGTCTACCACAAAAACCACTTAGGCAGTTCACTTGCTAATGGTTTTCTTTTTCGAGAGAGGACGACTGAGAGCACTTAAAAGGATGGCCCACATTTGGGCAGCGGGGGTGAGGGAAGAGCTGCTTTTTCCTTATGTATGTATCGCAACACAATGTACCGGCATTATTTGTTCAGCTCTGAGATGAGGTAAACAGACAGCTCACCCAAAAATGAAAATTCTGTCATAATTTACTCAACCGTTTTAAGCCCATATGTCTTTCTTTCTTGAGTGGAACACAAAAGGAGAAATTTGACAGAATATTTCAAGCAGTTTTTTTCTATGCAACTTCAGTAAATGGTAACCGGAAAGTATCTTAAAAGTGGTCTATATAACTGATTTGTATGGAAGCCCTTTTTCCGCCACTAAATAAAAAAAAAAAAAAAAGGTAATTGCGAATTTTTTATCTCACAATTTTGACTTTTTTTGTCTCGCAAAGTTTACATCTCACTTTGAATAAAGTCAGAAATGCAAAATGTAAACAGGCAATTCTGACTTTGTTCTAAGAATTGCGTGATACAAACTTGCAAATGCAAGTTATAAAGTCAGAATTGTGGGATGTAAACTCAAAATTCTGACTTCTCTCTCAGAATTCTAATATAAATTTGCAATTGCGAGTTAGAATTGCGAGATATAGACTCACAATTCTGAGAAATCAAGTCAAAACTGCACAAAATAAATTCTGACTTTTTCTCAGAATTGCGTGATATAAACTCGCAGTTGTGAGTTATAAAGTCAGAATTGCAGGATATAAACTCAATTCTGAGAAACTAAATCAGAACTGCATGATATAAAAAGGAAATTCTGACATTTTCTCAGAATTGCATGATACAAACTCGCAACTGTGAGTTATAAAGTCAGAATTGCAGGATATAAACTTGAAATTGTGAGAAATAAAGTCAGAATTATGAAATAAAATCTCTAAAACTCTGAAACTCTTAGTCTAACAACAATTCAGACTTTTTTCTCAGAATTGCGAGTTTATTATTGGGCTGGTAGCCTTTCTCACTTTACTAGCTAGACGTTGTATTCTGATGCATTGGAAAGGTCCTCATGCCCCTTCTCACACTCGGTGGATAAAAGATGCTTTATTTTTTATTAAATTAGAAAAAATTAAACACAGTCTTCGTGGCTCCATGTTAAAATTCTCAGCTATATGGCTACCCTTCATTGATCATGTTAGAACTCTGCAGTTGGATGCAGTCTCTCTTGAGTAATTATCCATCTACACTGTACTATTATGATTTCATTTATCCAAATTGTTCACTTGTATTGTCAAGTCAGTAGCACGCATTTATTACTAAGCTATTATTTATTTATTTTAATTAGTATTTTTTTTTTTTTTTTTTTTTAATTGATTCTTTTCAACTTTTTTTTATTATTATTTTCATAATGTTTGTATGTTAATTATGTATATGTGTGTTTTGTTATGAAAATTCAATAAATAAATCAAAAAAAAAAAAAAAAAAAAAAAAAAGATCACCATAGCAATACTGTGGAAAACAACCAAAACAACAGAGCCAACTAAAAACTTCTTAGATCGCCACAGCAACACCCTAGTAACCAACCAAAACACCAGTCTGCTAAAAACTTCTTAGATCGCCATGGCAACACCCTAGAAACCAACCAAAACACCAGAGTATACTAAAAACCTCTTAAATCACCATAGCAACACCCTAGAAACCAACCAAAACACCAAAACACCAGAGCCATCTAAAAACTTCTTAGATCACCAACACCGTAGTAGAAACCAACCAAAACACTAGAGGATGCTATAAACTTCTTAGATCACCATAGCAACACCCTGGAAAAACACCAGAGTCAACTAAAAAATTCTTAGGTCACCATGGCCATACCCTAGAAACCAACCAAAACACCAGAACCTACAAAAACCTTTTAAATCACCATAGTCACACAATATAAACCAACCAAGACACCAGGGCCAACTAAAAACTTCCTAGATCACCATGGCAACACCCTAGAAACCAACCAAAACACCAGAGCATACTAAAAAACCTCTTAAACCACCATAGCAACACCCTAGAAACCAACCAAAACACCAGAGCCATCTAAAAACTTCTTAGATCACCAACACCATAGTAGAAACCAACCAAAACACCAGAGGATGCTTTAATCTTCTTAGATTACCACAGCAACACCCTGGAAAACAGCCAAAACACCTGAGCCTACTAAAAACCTATTAAAACACCATAGCAACACACTATAAACCAGGCAAAACACCAGAGCCAACTAAAAACTTCTTAGATGACCATAGCAACATCCTAGAAACCAACCAAAACACCAGAGCCAACTAAAAACTTATCAGATCACCATAGCAGCACCCTAGAAAACAACCACAATAAAAGAGTCTGTGAAAAAAATTCTTAGAAGACCATAGAAACACCTTAGAAACCAACCAAAAGCCAACTGAAAACTTCCTAGATCACCATAGCAACACCCTAGTAACCAACCAAAACACCAGAGCCTACAAAAAACTTCGTAGATCACCATAGCAACTGCTTGGCAACCACATAACAACACCCTAAAAGACACCTAAAACACCATAGAAACTTCTAAAACTACGTAAATCACCATAGCAACTTCTTAGCAATCACATAGCAACAAAGTAAAACAGCACATGATAAAAACTTCTCAGATCACCATAGCAACAGCATAGAAAACAAAAAAAAAAACACCTTAGAGCCTGCTAAAAAAGCAACACTGAAAAACACTCTCATCACATTAAAAAAACAGAAGGGAGTGCTTTTGTGAGCTTAAGAACCACTAAACATTCTTTTTCAGACTGAGGTGGAAGGGTCACATTGTAGGGGGTGTAATAAATTCACAAAGCTTCCAGTGTTATTTTAATTTGACATGGCTCATAACTTAACCGGATATGCAAATGCAGTCCACGCACACAGGTCGATGAGTTGCTTTATTGTGTGTGGCAGTGGACAGCAGTAGTGTGGAGGTCCATATATTAACCAGCGCAGGTGTAAAAGCCTTTCCTTGTCCCAGTTCCAGGAGTGCTTTTACTATCGGTCCACTTCGCACCAGTCTCTCTCTGTGGCAGGACATTAGTTTGATGTGGATTGTGTAACCTGCACCCCGGGTGACTACTCACCACACATATCATCATACGTCTTTTATCACTGCTGCCTAGGAAAAAAAGAGGGAAAAAGTCAAGATAAAAAATTATTAAAACAATTCAAATATATTAAAATTTATACAATATATATTAAGACATTTTTAGATAAGATTATATTTTTGAACGAATGAATAAATAAATAAATAAATAAATAAATAAATAAATCCATACATAATTGCATAAATAAATAAATGTATTTATTTCAGATGGATAGCACTCACTCTAAAATTGTATTTTAAATAAATAAATGAATTAATAAAATATGCTAGAAAACTGTATTTTTAAATAAAAAAAAATGTATTTATTTCAGTGATAAATGACAACACTTGTTATAAAGTTGTATTTTAAATAAATGAATGAATAAAAATGCCAAAAATCCAGGCCTTTTTTAAATAAAATTGCAGTTTAGAATGAACAAACAAACAAACAATGCATTTATTTCAGATGGAAAGCACTTGTTTCTAAAATAGTATTTTAAATAAATAAATTAATGAATTAAACATGCCAAAAATCAAGACATTTTTTAAATAAAACTGCAGTTTAGAATGAACGAACAAACAAACAAATAAATGTATTGTGGATGGATAGCGCTTGTTTCCTAAATTTTATTTTAAATAAATAAATGAATGAATAAAATTGTATTTTAAAATAATTAAATAAATGCATACATAAATATGTATTTATGTCAGAGATAAATGGACAACAACTGTTATATAATTGTATTTTAAATAAGTAAATAAACAAATAAAATATGCCAAATTAAGACATTTTAAATAAAATTGCAGTTGAGAAGGAATAAATAAATAAATTAATTAAATAAATAAATAAATAAATAATGAGAGAATGGCACTTGTTAAACATGGTGTTTAAAACAAACAAACCTAAATTTAAGAATTTTTTAAATACAATTACTACTTTTTAAATACTATTTGAAACATGTGTCATTGCATACTGCATTCTGTTTCACATACTATGTTTAAACAATATGCTAGTATTCAGTTGTGAACACAGTCTCTGAGAAAGGTCTGTTGTTTCCTTCTTATTTGGAAGCTGCAGCCCATTAGCAGTAGTTTTGTTGTGTGGGAGTGGTGAATTTGGCCTGTAATTTAATTATTCTCTGCTCTGATTGGCTCAACGGACTTATTCAGCATATCCTGTTTAAAATAGCTGATACTTCCTACGCCTAACTTTAATGGACTGGGAGGGCACGCCGAAAAATAATGAGTCCTTTTAACACAAAAACAGCAAGTCTGTTGCAAAAATGACAAAAAAGCACAATACAAGTCATCCATGAGTCATCCTGATTCATGAATGAATATACTGACTCTTTTGACTCTCTTATCTGCTATGATATGGCCTCTGCAAATTCTTATGGTCTACTTTTATGATTATTTTATGCTTCTTTAAAAGAGGAAATGAAAAAGAGGCCAAATATGATTGACAATCTCTCTTTCTGAGAAAATGATGCCAGAATCTGTTGTTTTTTTGTCAAACCATTTCCTAAATTCAAAAGACCAGCGAGGTGTGTAACGGTCAGCATGGATGTTTCCGTGAGTTGTACTTTAAAGCACACAGAGGGAGTATTAACAGCCAGCCTCTCCTCTGACGGTTTTCGCTGTTTCAAAAAGAGCGAGAACGCGCTGAAATAAATCAATGGATTGTGGAAGCACACAGGTACACTGCTAGATGTAAAGAGGTAAACAACTGAGGCAATAATAGAGTCCGGAATCTGCGAAATGGTCTTAAAAGCCTCTTCACAAGCTGAGCTTTTAAAGAGCACGGGAGAACCGTCCAAACTCTCGAGTTGCCATTTTAGGGCCACGGGATAGAAAACCACCATAGATGGATTTTTCACTCGCCCCCTCATTCTCTCTCTCTCCAGCTACATTCCTATCTTTGCTGATTCTGATGAAGATGGAAAGAGAGGAGGAAGTCTGGAGCCATCACTATGTCCTTATTGCAACAGAAAAAGGGTCTGCTCGGGTCCTGCCAGTAATTGTGGTCAGGGCACTATGACCTTACTGCTGTGTGTATGGAGACTCTCTAAGAGGGAGGCGGGACACAATATTTATCTCTTATGGGAGGAAGAGGCTCCGCAATCACAGCAGTCGGCCAACAACATCCATCCTCCTCTTGTAGCCTTTCAGTACCAGAAAGCCTCGAGTGCCTACGAGCTGAAGGTATAAACCACATGGAAAATTACAACAGGCACAGCTGGATCTGTAACACACCGAAGGAAAAAAAAAATCTTTAAAACTTTATATCAATGAGAACAAAATGAAACGAAATACCCAGATACTTTTCTGGATTTTAATCTCAAATGTTTCATGATAGCTTAAAGAAGTCCACTTCCAGAACAAAGATTTACAGATAGTGTACTCACCCCCTTGTCATCCAAGATGTTCATGTCTTTCTTTCTTCAGTCGTAAAGAAAATATGTTTTTTGAGGAAAACATTTCAGCATTTTTCTCCATATAATGGACTGATATGGTGCCCTGATTTTGAACTTCCAAAATGCAGTTTAAATGTGGCTTCAAACGATCCCAAATGCGGTTGTAAACGATCCCAGCTGAGGAAGAAGGGTCTTATCTAGCATAACAATCGATTATTTTTATAAAAATAATACAATTTAAATACTTTTTAATCTTAAACGCTCGTCTTGTCTTAATCTGACCAAACTCAGTTTTTTTCCTGGTTCATGACAGTTAGGGTATGTCGAAAAACTCTCATCTTATGTTCTCCCTCAACTTCAAAATCGTCCTATATTGCTGTTTTACATTTTTTGTTAAAGGAGAAGTCCACTTCCAGAACAAAAATGTAAAGATAATGTACTCACCCCCTTTTCATCCAAGATGTTCATGTCTTTCTTTCTTCAGTCGTAAAGAAATTATGTTTTTTGAGGAAAATATTTCAGGACCTTTCTTTATATAATGGACTGCTATGGTGCCCCAAATTTAGACCTCCAAAATGCAGTTTAAATGCGGCTTCAAACGATCCCAAATGTGGTTGTAAACGATTCCAGCCGAGAAAGAAGGGTCTTATCTAGCGAAACGATCGGTTATTCTCATTGAAAAAATACAATTTGAATACTTTCTAATCTCAAACGCTGATCTTGTCTTGCTCTCCCTGAACTCTGTGTATTCTGGTTCAAGATAGTTAGGGTATGTCGAAAAACTTCAATCGTTTTTTCTCCCTCAACTTCAAAAATCATTTAAAAAGCATCCTACGTCGCTGCAGAAGTACCAACCCAGGCTTTGCAAAGTGAACATGCAAAGATCATCAAACACCCTTAACAAAAAAGGTAAAACAGCGATATAGGATGATTTTAAAATTGAGGGAGAACATGAGATGGGAACTGTCATGAACCGGAAAAAAAACAGTCGAAGCAGAGTAAGACAAGACGAGCATTTGGCATTAAAAAGTATATAAATTGTATTACTTTTATGAAAATAACCAATTGTTTTAATAGATAAGACCTTTATTTCTCGGCTGAGATTGTTTATAACCACATTTGGGATCGTTTTAAGGCTGCATTTTGGAATCGGGGCACCATATCAGTTCATTATAAGGAGAAAAATGCTGAAATGTTTTCCTCAGAAAACATAATTTCTTTACAACTGAAGAAAGAAAGACGTGAACATCTTGGATGACAAGGAGGTGAGTACATTATCTGTAAATTTTTGTTCTGGAAGTGGACTTCTCCTTTAAAGAAGAAGTTCACTTCCAAAACAAAGATTCACACTATATAGGACGATTTTGAAGTTGAGGGAGAACATGAGATGGGAATTTTTTGACATACCCTAACTGTCATGAACCGGAAAAAACAGAGTTCAGGCAGAGCAAGACAGATGAGCGTTTGAAATTAAAAAGTATATAAACTGTATTATTTTTATCAACCAAGCGTTTCACTAGATAAGACCCTTCTTCATTGGTTGGGATCGTTTACAACCGCATTTGGGATCGTTTGAAGTTGCATTTACACTGCATTTTGGAAGTTCAAACTCGGGGCACCATAGAAGTCCACTATATGGAGAAACATGCAGAAATGTTTTCCTCAAAAAACATAATTTCTTTACGACTGAAGAAAGAAAGACATGAACATCTTGGATGACAAGGGGGTGAGTACATTATCTGTAAATTTTTTGTTCTGGAAGTGGACTTCTCCTTTAATGTAAAAGTCTCCTAAGCAATAAAAGAGCAACTTTTGAGAAAAAGGGACAAAAAGATGGAAAGAAAAATCACTTATTAAATCTCAGTTGTTTCTTTTATAACAAAATAAATAAATAGCAAATGCAAACATTTGCATGGGGTTCTCAGATTTATTCTCCTGTCTCTGTAAATTTTCAGAAGAAACTCTAAAAATGTCTCAAACTGTGCTCGGATTTGCAAAATTCTGTAATCTAACGTCAAAGATTTTAATATGAACTTACATTGCTCATTAAATTCAACAGCTATATTTTCTACATTTATTTTATGGATCTATATCCTTTTTTGTCAGCCAATGTCTATTTGTGTCTGTTACATTTTAAGAGAAACATCTGAAACTAAATTGATACTTACTGTAAATATCTCCAATAAAAAATGCATCTCTTTGCAATCTCAATTGTTTCTGAGAAAAGATCTAAAATTTGTCTCATCTAGAGTTTTAGCAGAGATCTCAGAATGTCTCAAACTACCAAGGTCTGCAATCCAAAGTCTGAGATCTTAATGTGAACCTATATTTCTCCATTACATTACAAGAGAAACAACTGAGACCAAACTGATACTTGCGGTAAATGTCAAATGGGCAATAAAAGAGCAATTTTTGAGTACTCATCTTTTCTTTGGGACACAAAAAGAGTTGCAAATTAGTTTTCTGTAGAACCTCAGTTGTTTCTCCTTAAAATATCAATAGAGAGCAACTGGAGACTTCTACTTTTATTCTCCTGAGAAAAAGACACAAATCCCAGACATCCCCATGTATGTCATCTAGAGTTTCAGAAGATATCTCAAAATGTCTTATACTGTGCTCAAATTTCCCAGGATCCCAAAGTGATACAAATTCTGAGATCTCAATATGAACTCTATAGAGTGTTTAGAGTCAAATTCTATTTTCCTCCAATACCTGCCCACTGGAAAGAAAAGAAAAAAAAACAAAACAAGCAGTCTCTTTGATATCTCAATTGTATCTTAAAGGAGTAGTTCACTTCCAGAAAATAATCTGATCGTTTAGTTTAGAGTCCTTTGAAGCTGCATTTAAACTGCATTTTGGAAGTTCAAACTCGGGGGCACCATAGAAGTCCATTATATGGACAGCAATCCTGAAATGTTTTCCTCAAAAAACATCATTTCTTTACGACTGAAGACAGAAAGATATGAGCATCTTGGATGACAAGGGGGTGAGTACATTTTCTGTCAATTTTTGTTCTGGAAGTCAACAATTATTGAGGTTAAATGGAAACTTTTGTTTAAGTCTCACATTTACTCTCCTAAACTTACAAGCCTCCATGAGTTTCAGAAGAAATCTCAAAGTGTCTCAAACTGTGCTTGTACTAACTACTAAGATTTGTAATATTTGAGTCTATTTTTATTCATTTTTAGCAAGAAAATTCCAGTACTCACATCCAAGTTCTCCAAGAGCGCAAGAGCCTCTGAGCAAAATCTTTTCCTCTGGATCACTGGTAGGAAAGAAAACAAAAATCACACGACATCTCTTATTAATATTCACAATAAATATTAAAAGGAGATGAAATTGAGACTTCTGCTTGAGTCTCCTACTTCTCAGAATTATTCTCATGAGAAAAGATCCCAATAATTTCTAATTACCTCCTCTAGAGTTTCAAAAGAGATCTCAAAATATCTCAAACTGCGCTCAGATTTCCAAAGATCCTTAAGGCTGAAATCAAATGCCAGAGATCTCAATATAAACTCAAATTTTTGGCATCAAATGTAAAATACTTTATCCAATAAATTTTAGCAGGAAAAATCTAAGATGAAATTTTCTATGAGATCTTCTGAGCTATGAAAACGGTATAATTTTCCTCTTACACTAGGAAAAACTAGGAAAGAAAACAATAATCGCATCTCTTTGATATCTCAGTTGGTTCTTAAGATTAAGATTGGTTCTCAAATTACCTGAGATATGCAACTCACTTTCATTTTATAACTGAATATATATACAGCACGGGTAGCAATAGCCAACAATATATCGTATTGGTCAAAATTATCGATTTTTCTTTTATGCCAATCATTAAGATAATAAGTAAATCATGTTCCATGAAGATATTTTGTACATTTCCCACCGCAAATATATCAAAACTTAATTTTTGATTAGTAATATGCATTGCTAAGGACAACTTTAAAGGCAAATTTCTCAATATTTTGATTTTTTTTTGTACCAGATTTTCAAATAGTTGTATCTTGGCCAAATACTGTAATCCAAACAAATCATACATCAGTGGAAAGCTTACTTATTCAGCTTATACTCGCAGAAAATTGGCCCTCATGACTGGTTTTGTGGTCCAGGGTCACATATGAACCAAAACGAAACTGATACATCTGAGATCTCCAGAGCCTGAGCAATATAATGTTCCTCTGATACATGCTGATACAAAATCACATCTCTTTAATATCTCACATGGCTCACAGTGAGATTATATGGAGTTGAAGTAAATGACAACTTTCACTTGAGTCTTTTCAGACTCCAGATCAGTCTACCATTTAATTTAAGACTAAACATAAGTCACTTAGAAAGTCACACACATTGTAAATGATTTATAAACTTTGCACAATCCTAGAAGTGGAGGGAGATGACTTAAGGAAGTCCTATGATCCTTGCCCTTGGAGAGGCTCCTAAGGTGTTTTCCCACGCAGGCTCAAAGTTCACAGTCAGCTCTAACAGGTGGAGCACTTCTGTCCACCTGCAGCTCACGGTCTGGCTTACCCGCTCGCTTCTGCGAGTGTCACAGAGGTGTCTGGTGACCATTGCTCTCTCTCATCTCACACTCACACTCAACTAATGGACTGCTTTGCCCCTCCCCTCCGTTTCTCCATCTCGGACTGGGAGGTAGTGAGAGGAGGAGAGGAGGCAACAGCCCACCGTTCCCCTGGGCCCTGCTACACGGCTCAATAGCTCAGCTCCTGGATGGGATCATAACCCTGAGTGCTGGCCAAAGAGAAGAGCCGCTTCTCCTCACATCCAGAGTTTCTGCTGCAGGGTGGAGTTTCCATCAGGATAACAAAACTCACCCGAACCTCACCATGGCTGTCCGTGTGGTGGCCCCGGTTGTGGTTATGCTTCTCGTCCTGGTCGCACCAGCCCTGAGCGGATGCCCGAGCGCCTGCCGCTGCTCCTTCGCCATGCTTCAATGCCTGGAGCTGGACGGAATCACCAGCATCCCTGCGCTAGCGGCGCAGGAGAGCGAAAACGTCACTGAAATGTAAGTCGAGTTTGGTGCTAGCTTAGAACTTGTGGGGAAGTTCAACGCTTGATCTTGGAAGGAGATGGAACGGGCGGCGAGTTCAATCAAAGTGATTGGCCTTCATGAATTTTCATGGAGAAATCTGGGAAATTGGATGTATAGTTTGTGCATGTTGTAGCCTAGTGGTTTTTCCAGTCAGACCATTTCAATTACCATCAGCTTTTATTGGTTTTAAAAAGCATTGCAGTTAATTTGTGGAATCAGAATGTAATGCTCTGAACTTTCTCAATCCTTGAGAACTAGTCAAGTACTAGAGAAAAGGCCTGCTACTTTGTGTTGCTGCTGAGCAGCTGTATGCTGCTTCTCTTTAAATGCTTTTAAGAGTGTCAGGTACATAATCTATTCTCGGAAATGGTGAGAAAACATCTCCACGTTCATGTGTGTACAGTCAGACGGATGGCTCCCAGAGGTGCAGGACTTGAGATCAGTTTAGTGCACTTCATTCAGAATAATGTTTATATCACTATAGCACTCATGCTTATAGTAGGAAACATAATCACTACACCTCTTACAATCATCTCAGTTTCATGCCTTCTCTCTTGCCCATCCCTTCAGCGTAAACAATGCAACATTACAATGGAAAGAAATGCTGTGAAAAGCCTGAACATTGGTTAACTCTAAGTTAGTTTACCATATGCAATGAAAAGCTACTGTATTGTGTGTTTTTACATTATAATATTGTGTTAAACATATATAATGTTGTGTGGAAACTGTGATTAACCCCCTAAATGTACAGTCAAAACAATAACAAAATAATATATATATATTTTTAAAGCAATGCTGCAGTTCTTTCTTATTGTGTCCGTTGGGGTGTTTCATGAAATTTACTGCCATTTAGATGCGTTTTACCTTGATTGTGTTTCTGTGGAACACAATGTGCGCTGTCCACTTCTATTTATTGGTCGCAGATGCTGGAAATACCATTTTTGATGAACTGTACGTCATCATGTGCATCATTTATCATTATGCTGAAGAGTTGTCCATGTTTTTTTGCGATTATGTTTTCTGGCTCTCTTGGCTGTCTGGAAGAGATGAGACATAAAAAAGTAAAAAAAAATACAGTTTTGGGTTCAAATCCCAAGCTAATGTATCACGTTTTAATAAATCAAGCTTAACTTGAAACGGAAGAGATCAACATGCAATTTTGATAATAACTCCTATTGTTTTTTATGGAGAAAAAATTAGTTTTAAGCAACATAAGGACAGATGTAACTGTGGACAACAAAACCAGTTGTAAGCAGCACGGGTATATTTGTAGCAATAGCCAACAATACATTGTACGGGTCAAAATTATGGATTTTTATTTTATGCCAAAAGTCATTAGGATATTAAGTAAAGATCATGTTCCATGAAGATATTTTGTACATTTCCTACTGTAAATATATCAAAACTTGGTTTTTGATTAATAACATACATTGTTAAGAATTTAATTTGGACAACTTTAAAGGCGACTTTCTCCATAATTTATTTTTTTTGCACCCTCAGATTTTAGATTTTCAAATAGTTGTATCTCAACCTAATATTGTCCTGTCCTAACAAACCCCAAAAAACCCTTATGACTGGTTTTGTGGTCCAGGGTCACAAATGTTTCAGTACAATTTTATAAATACAAATGTCTAAAAATGATTTTTAGAAGTAGAGCTGAGATCTACCAACTGATCAAAAATAATAATTAGCATAGTTGTATGTAAAACATATAGTTTCCAAAATGCATCCCACAATGTCTGACGTCACCATCACTGTATATTTAAGTTCCGCACAGTTGTTTTTCTCAATACACCTGCTTGAGCACGATTCTCTGAACCCCAGCAGAGTCTTACATTTACTACAAGTATTTAATCAATAAATGAGAATGCTCTTTCGCCACGTGTTTACACAGAACACTTTGTGCCCATAAAAAAAAACACAGCATTTCGCCGTATTAGCGAGACGGGCACGGTACAGAGGAACAGCGCTTCTACCAGGGAGGAAAACAAGAGACCATTAACTTCATACCAGCGGCAGAAATACATCATTCATCATGCTGTAAATTCCATTCTGTGAATTGCTCGCGAATGCACCGCTGAAAACAATAGATGAAATATTGCCCACTCGACTCGATTCAATAAGCCAAAGCAGTTTGAGATGTCGTCCCACCTGCTCTGTAATTGCATTACGGCTCTCTGGGTCAATCAGATGCTAATAAATATCTGTTTGTGCTTCTTGAACACTGAACAGAATCACAGATCAAAGGATTCCAGTAAAGTCAGTCAAAATGTCTTTAGTTATCACCATATGTATTTGAAAATTATTTATGGAGAAGGAGAGGATAAAAGGCGGCACATTTACTGCACCTTAAATTGGTAGTTAGTTTCAGAAATGTGACCCTGGACCACAAAACCAGTCATAAGGGTCCATTTTTTTAATAAATAAATAACCCTTCCATTGATGCATGGCTTGGCCGAGATACAACAATTTGAAAATCTGGAATCTGACAGTGCAAAAAATCAAAATACTGAGAAAATCGCCTTTAAAGTTGTCCAAATTAAGTTCTTAGCAATGCATATTACTAATCAAAAATTAGGTTTTGATATTTTTAAGGTAGGAAATTTACAAAATATCTTAATGGAACATGATCTTTACTTAATATCCTAATGATTTTTGGCATAAAAGAAAATATATTTTTGACTATTGCTAGAAATATACTCGTGCTACTTAAAGGGACAGTTCACCCAAAAATAAAAATACTGTAATGAACTCACCCACCTGTTGTCCCAAACCCGTAACGTTCATCTTCGAAACACAAGTTAAGATATTGTTAATTAAATAGGAGACCTTTCTGACCCTACATAGACAGTAATGTATTTACCACGTTCAAGGCCCACTGGACTATTTTAATAGCATCCTCACTACCTTTCTGGGCCTTGAATGTGGTTGTTGTGTTGCTGTCTATGCACCGTCAGAAAGCTCTCGGATTTCATCAAAAATATCTTAATTTGTGGCGGTAGCACTTCTAGCATAGCTTAGCGTAGATCCACGCAATCTGATTAGACTGATAGCATCTAGCTCAAAAATGAACATATATAAAGACGATATTTTTCCTATTTAAAACTTGACTCTTCTGTAGCTACATTGTGTACTAAGACTGATGGAAAATGAAAAGTTGTGATTTTCTAGGCTAGGAACTATACTCTCATTCCGGAGTAATAATCAAGGAACTTTGCTGCCGTACCATGGGTGCAGCAGGCGCAATAATATTACGCAGCGCCTGAAAGTGACCGGCACTAAGTTTGTGTAGATGCAGAGTTGCAGCTGGCAGAGTTGACGGCTGCGTAATATCACTGCGCCTCCTGCACCCATGGTACGGCAGCAACGTTCTTTGATTGTTACGCCGAAATGAGAATACAGTTCCTAATCATACTCACCTAGAAAAATGCAAATTTTAATTTTTCGTCCGTCTTTGTACACAATGTAACTACAGAAGAGTCGAGTTTTAAACAGGAAAAATATCGAAACTCTTTGGTCATTTTTGAGCGAGATGCTAACGGTCTAATCAGATTGAATGATCTATGCTAAGCTATGCTAAAAGTGCTACCGCCAGACCCGGAGATCGGCTGAATGGATTTGAAAATGGTAAAACTCAACTGTTTGACTCTAGGGGAGTTGGAAAATGAGCCTATTTTCAAAACAAAAGTGGAGTGTTCCTTTAAGACTGGTTTTGTGGTCCAGGGTCACAAATAAAAGAAAGAAATGGCAAGTAACACAATGCAGTTTTCCACATAGAAAGAATGAAATGGTATTTTCTTGCAAAACATAAGCCAATAATCTTTACAACTTTGAAAAATCATTTTTACAGCGTACATATTGAATGCCTTGCTACTGGTCAATATTTTGTAATCAATCATTTGTCTGGCATTAATATACAACAAAACAAACTCTTTAAAGACCATATTTCAGAATGCACAGTAAATGCAATAATTTGCAAATGCTTGAAAACATCATATTGAATTTAATCAGATGTGCACTTCAGAATCATATGGCTTACAAAAAACATTTCTGATAGGATTTCTGTGGTTCATTTGGCTTTGTCAATGTCAAGTGCTGCTGTCAGTTGACACTGACCTACAGAATAAAATGTTCCAGATGATTACAGACTTGGTTTCACCATGGTGCACATGGTGCACTGGCATGGTTTTGGATATTTTTTTTCCTCATGACATATGCATATTGTCATACAGCTCTATTTAGTTTGATTCACTGAGCTATTGTGGAGAAACCATTTAAACTTTTCTCTATAAGAATCTGAGTTCTCCTTCCTGGAAGTACAAGTGCTTTTCACTGAAACTGTGTGGAACTGAAAAGTAATCGATTTTAAAATACTTCACTGATGGTGCTTATGCCTCATATCAACGGCTGCAAGGGCACAGCGCTATTTCATTAAACTCAAAGACACTTGGAAGCGCACACTTCATGAGTTTTAGAGCGGAGACAAAACAAGTTTCTTTTGCTATATGTACTGAAGTGAACATTAAATCACTTAAACGTTTATTTATATATTTAAATGCATATCAAATGAATATACACACACAATGACTTCATTATTATGATACTCAGGTAGCGGCACTTCCATGTGTTTTATTATTTCAACAAAGCAAGGGAATTCTTAATTCAATATATTCAACATACAGTAAATAGTTTCATATTTGATTTAATGACATTAACCATGATTATTACTAGAGGTGCCTGTTTTATTTTAGTTGAGTTTCAACCTGTGCTTTCATCTTAACCCTCTAGCTACATAGAGAGCCAAGCCAACCTGGAGAACATCACAGATGTTGACCTCGCCAACTACAGAGAACTGAAGAACCTGTAAGTAAAACACAGCCTACAAAAGATACATAAGATTCCAAAAGATGTTCAAGTAACGTAAGATTTTAATTAGACTTTGTGCATTCATATATGTGTTTCAGGACGGTCACATATTGTGGCTTGGTGTACATCTCTGAAAATGCCTTCCAGCATAATTTCAAGCTACAGTATGTGTGAGTGTTCTTTACATATATGTCTGGCCTTCCCACAATACACTTGGGTCTCAGGGCTTGTACCTGTCAATCACTTCAAACCCTCTTTCCTTCTGATGAGTGAAGCTGCATTATTGGTCTCAGGCGGTAAAAACCCAAGACACGTTTAAAGGTAGTTAGCAACCAAATCGCTATTGAGGAAAACATTTCCACGTTTCACTTCCTGAAATGATTTAATTGCATTAATAGTCCTCTAATTCAAAAGGAAATCTGCAGAGATTTGTTGTTCATGATCACATCATGCCATCTAAGGGCGTAAGAATGTGGGGTGGAGGAGACTTTATAAAATCATCTTTGCTCACAAATATTCATTTACGAATTACATGAAATGCCAGATTGGATGGACGATTTCCTGCCCAAAAGCTCACCAAAGCTCCAACAAAAATGCCCAAAAATGTAACTGTCAGAATAATGTGACTGAATGTTATTGCCATGTCAATCAAGGTTGATAAGGACCACTTTTAACTTCTTAAAAAAAACTCACAATTCGGACTTTTTTTCCCTCAGAATTGTGTAATATAAACTCACAGTTGTGAGAAATAAAGTCAGAATTTTCATTTTTCGTCCGTCTTTGTACACGATGTAACTACAGAAGAGTCGAGTTTTAAACAGGAAAAATATCGAAACTCTTTGGTCATTTTTGAGCGAGATGCTATCGGTCTAATCAGATTGAATGATCTATGCTAAGCTATGCTAAAAGTGCGACCGCCAGACCCGGAGATCAGCTGAATGGATTCGAAAATGGTAAAACTCAACTGTTTGACGCTAGGGGAGTTGGAAAATGAGCCTATTTTCAAAAAAAGTGGAGTGTTCCTTTAAGACTGGTTTTGTGGTCCAGGGTCACAAATAAAAGAAAGAAATGGCAAGTAACACAATGCAAAGTTTTCCACGTAGAAAGAATGAAATGGTATTTTCTTGCAAAACATAAGCCATCTTTACAACTTTGAAAAATCATTTTTACAGCGTACATATTGAATGCCTTGTTAAGAAAGCTCCAACAAAAATGCCCAAAAATGTAACTGTCAGAATAATGTGACTGAATGTTATTGCCATGTCAATCAAGGTTGATAAGGACCACTTTTAACTTCTTAAAACTAAACAATGATGATAAAATAATATTAAAAATAGATCAATTTCCCCAGTAAACACACCAAATCGGGGCAAATACATTAAAGAGGATGACCAAAGAGATTGACTGACTGGATGTAGTACATGCACACTTGTTTTTGTTTGGTTTTGTTTGTTAACCGATTAGCCTGTACAATTTAGATGTTTGAAAATTTTTTTCCCATTTCAATTTTAATCTGGCAACACTGGACATGACATCCAGTGGTTTAACCTGACTTGCTATTTGCAATGCAACTGTGTGACAGTCCAATCAAAAATCAAAACAATTCTGTCATTATTTATTCACCTTCCTATCATTTAAAACCTATATGCTGTTATTTTTTCTATGAAATTAATTATTCATGCTGTAAATGAGACTTAATAATATGGACTATATAGTAACTGGATGGAAATGAATACAGTTAAAAAAAAAAAAAAAAGCATCATTTTAGTTTGGGAATGATATGTATGGAAGCCTGTTTCTACCACGAATAAAAAAATAAAAATTAACACAAGGTTATTGTGACTTCTTATCTCACAATTTTGACCTTTTTTTTTTACAGAACTGCGTGATACAAACTCACAATTCGGACTTTTTTTCCCTCAGAATTGTGTAATATAAACTCACAATTGTGAGAAATAAAGTCAGAATTGCTAGTTTATATCTCATATTTCTGTCTTAAAACTTAAATTCTTAAATTCCTAAAACTTTATTTCTCAGAACTGTGAGTTTATATCTCACAATTCTGGCTTGATTCGCAATTGTGAGTTCATATGCCACAATTCTGACTTAATAACTCCCAATTGCGAATTTATATCACGCAATTCTGACTTTATTTCCTAGAACCGTGAGTTTATATCAATTGTGAGAAATAAAGTCAGAATTGAGAGTTTATATTTCACATTTCTGTCTTAAAACGTACAATTCCGAGTTTATATCATGCAATTCTGACTTTATTTCTCAGAATTTAGTTTATATCTCACAATTCTGACTTAACTCCCAAATGCAAGTTTATATCTCATAATTCCAACTTAATAACTTGCAATTGTGAGTTTATATCACGCAATTCTGACTTTATTTGCCAGAATTGTGAGTTTATATCTCATAATTCTGACTTAACTCGCAATTGAGAGTTTATCTCATAATTCTGACTTAATAACTTGCAATTGTGAGTTTATATCACAATTATGACTTAATAACTTTCAATTGTCAGTTACATCACGCAATTCTGACTTTATTTGCCAGAATTGCGAGTTTATATCTCATAATTCAGACTTAATAACTTGCAATTGTGAGTTTATATCACACAATTAGGACTTTATTTCCTAGAACTCTGAGTTTATATCTAATAATTCTGACTTAGCCTGCAATTGCAAGCTTATATCACATAATTCTGACTTAATAACTCCCACTTGAAAATTTATATCACTTAATTCTGACTTTATTTCTCAGAATTTCAAGTTTATCTCTCACAATTCTAAGAAAAAAAGTCAGTATTGCATCATGCAATTCTAAAAAAAAGTCAGAATTGCAAGATGCAAAAACAATTGCGAGTTAAAGTCACAATTCTGATTTTTTTTTCCTCAGAATTACGTGATATAAACTCATAATTGTGAGGAATAAACTCAGAATTGTAAGGTTATATCACACGTTTCTAAGAAAAAAGTCAGAAATGCGAGTTTGCATCAAAAAAAGTCAGAACTGTGAGTTAAAAAGTTGCAATTACCTTTTTATTTATTTATTTACTTATTTATGGCAGAAACAGACTTCCATAGATATAAGGGTGAATAAATAATTAAAATTAAAAAAAATATATTTATTAATTTTAAATCTCCAAAAAAAAGGCGTCTAAGCCTTGATTTCATGAAAATCATGTATACAACAAACCACGTCACAACAAACCTGGGTGTAGTTATTTATCTATTTATTTATTTGTCTACAAAATTTCAAAAAACACTTTGAATATAGTCCTCATATGGAATACGTTCTCATGTCTGTATTCATGTATGCATCAGAGATTTATTTTTAAATCACAATGTATATATATCTCATTACTTGATTCCTTGTAATTTTTTTCAATATACATGCGTAACTATTTTCAAAGCATTCTTTTTAAGGCTCAAAGATGTGGCATCTATTCCCTCCTGCAGGGAAGATTTCTAATCACGGCATCAACAAAACACTAACGACATTAGCCCGAAAGGTTGTTGACCCTTATCTCCACTATCTTGTAATCGTTATCTCTCAGTGTGTGCGACATGCCCACTGTTGTTGATGTGGGGGAAAGCGGTCACACAGGAGGGGGGAACGGGAGGGTTCAGGGGAAACATGAGAGCATATCCAGCAGTCACCTTTTACTCGCCCACTTTGGCGTATTATTGACAACTGATGCATAATAAATACACTCCACTAAGGGTCCATTATCACGCAATCAATATTTCACAGAGGGCTGTGCGGAGCACCAGATGTGTCTGTATCTCATCGTGTGGCGGTGGAGATGTACAGTATGAAAAATCATAAGCGTAAACGAGTCTATCTTTAATTCGCCTGACCTGTCCGTGGCTTTGGTTCTTTAATCCACGGCCTCCCCCTCCCCTCGACGCCAGTATGAAACGGCAGCTGCTATTCTCAGACGCTTTCTCCCTACGGTAGAATCGAGCTGTAATAGATAGGCCCCGATGGCCGACCCATCTGACATGAACTTTTGGGAGCAGGGAAAACAAATATTTGAACCCTTGCTGGCCCCCATTAGCCCTGCCACAGAGAATCTATACGTGCAAATCCGTCACCGTCGGCTCTCATCTCTCTATTTAGCTTTAGATTTCAGCTTCCGTCTTGCAAATTCAATTAGATGGGACAACAAATATCTCAGAAACCTTGAACTGAGAAGTTTTCTGTACACAAAACCATGCAAACTATCCTTCAAACTATGTCTGCGCTCAACAGGCCTTCAAAATTCACTCCCTCACTCTTAGGCAAACCTTGTCTGCGAGAAAGAGAAGAAATTCACTCAACTAATTAAGCTTGAGTCCAGTTGTCAGCCAATACAGAGAGATGCCTGCCAGTGTCATTTAGAAATGCAGTGCTGCTATGAAATATTTTGCTGCACTGCTCAACGAGGGTTGAGATTTATAAAAGGCCTAAGCTTATATAAGTATCCTTTATGTTTGTGCTGCAGACATGAAAAATACCTCAAATCATAGTACTTTTACTTTTTTAAGTGGTTGGACTTTAGATTTTCAACTGGAGGACAATAAAAATGTCAAAAAAAAAAATAAATAAATAAATAAATAAAATAAAATAAAATAAAATCTCAGACAACGTCTTGCAGGTAGTGTTATTTTAGTACTATTTATATGATTAGAGCATTTAAAATTATGTTGAATTGGTTGTTTTTCTATTTCTATTAAGCTTTCATTTATTTTAGTTTCAGTTTTAACAATTTTAAATCAACTTAAACTTACTTTATTTTAGTTGGTTACCAAGGCATTTTAAATTTTCATTTATTTATTTTTTTAATTACTATATATATATATATATTTGTATCTAGGACATCTTGCAGGTAGTCTTATTTTAGAATTATTCTTATATTATTAGACTATTTATTATTATTTTAAATTGGTTGTTGTTTTTAGAATTAACTTTTAATGTGCTTTTGTGATTTTTTTGTATTTTTATTTCCAATAAGCTTTAATTTATTTTAGTTTATTAATTTTACATCAACTTAAACTTATTTTATTTTAGATGGTTACCAAGGCATTTAAAATTTTCATTTTTTTTTAAAAAACTATTTTATTTTAGCTTTATTTCAATTAGCAAAAACTATTTTTAATACATTTTTTTAACCACCAACAAAAAATTGGATAAAACAAGGTAAAATAAATAAATAAATAAAATTTTATTGGAGTATATTTTACGTATTTTATTTAATTAAAACACATGACAAACCACCAATTTCAGATTCAAGGAATCTGAAAATATTATAATGCATTTTAACTTCGGTTACAATTATTTATCAAAA
Organism: Labeo calbasu; assembly: GCA_019740295.1. NCBI lineage: Eukaryota > Metazoa > Chordata > Actinopteri > Cypriniformes > Cyprinidae > Labeo > Labeo calbasu. The sequence continues at coordinate 315 of JAHKKF010538679.1, read as the reverse complement.
TATATATATTGCATTTTAATGTATATAACGATATAATGATATAATTTATAATGAATTATGCATAAAGGCGTTCAGTAAATGTTACCGAAAATAATATTATATTTTTTCTACCTCAAAATTAAGTTTAATTCTGTGTTACTTGCTGTTTCTTTGTAATTGTTCCCTTTCGATACTACACTCGTACTGCGTCGCTAGACGCTATGGGAAAAGGTCCTTTTTCCTTCTCGACTGAAGCCTTTTTTCATACACGCAGTGAAACTGCACGGCATTGGATCGTGCAGAGAAACGAAACGAACCAATGACTCGGCAGCGGTG
>JAHKKF010538677.1:0-13937 GCA_019740295.1 Labeo calbasu | reverse complement strand
GAACGTGTTGTGTTTCTCATTGATCAGACTGTTCATCAGCTGAGACTTGGATGAAGACACAGAGCCAAACCTGAAGAAAAACACCATTGGAGTTTTTGTCTTGTAGATTGGCTGATTTTGACTGATGATTTCGTCATTGTTGTTTCTCATCTTCCAGCTCTTGCTGATTTGCCTGAATGTCCAGAGAGGAAACTCAATCTGTCGTGTGAATGGATCAGGAACAAGCAGAGGCAGAGCGTACTGACACTGGGACAGTTTAGTCACCATCAGCTGCTTCAGAAAGCCATCAGCACAATGAAACACGGCCATCTGAACATCCATCGGGTGAACCCCATCAGTTTTGGTCATTATTTCATTTGAAAAAGACATTTCTTCAAAAAAATTAACATCTTCACATATGTCAGTTTGTCTTTGTGGTGTGATATGCTTATTTTGGATTTGTTCAGTTTTAACATATCTTGCTCTGTAGTTCATCATCAGTAGTTTTTGTAGTAAAGTCTGAACCAGATCCTTTTCAGCACAAGACTCATGGGACTTTGATGAATCTTTGGTTATCCCAAGAAGGTATGCAGCTGTCAGTTTTTGATCATGCTTGCCTTGAAGTTGAAGTCTCTCAAAGATTTTCTGTACCCTTTTTTTCAGCTCTGTGGCATTTCTTGCCTGTAAAACAATGATCACAACTTTTAGTGCAGTTTTATAGAGAATTACTACCATAAAGAACTGCTGCATCATAGCGATGACTGAATTTAAAATGTTCATGATTAGTTATCCGTTGTGAAGGCAATGTATTACATTTAATAGTCACTGCTTTCTTATTTATTTAAGTTGTATTTTATTTTTAACAACTTAATTTTATTTATTTATTTCTTTATTTTTAAGTTTGTTAAACCTTTTTGTAATCAGAAAGTTAGGGTATAATTCTTTGTAGTTAGTGGTTTGCACAGACCTCCTCTTGGTGTTGCAATTCTGTTGTAACATTAATGTTCTGTTATTTTACAGGTACTATTTGTGTTCTTAGTTATCTGTTTGGGGCAGTTGCCCCCCCAGATGGTTAGTCATCCCCGTTGTCAGCCACGCTGCAACTGAGGCGGTTTGCCATGCCCAGGCCCGGTTGTACGGAGGTACTAAACGAAAGCAAAAGCAACTCAAGATCTGGCAAAATAGCCAGACTCATTGTGTAGTTTAGAGAGCTTCATTGATCATAACAGAACTTGTGAGATCGCGATGAACTGAAATGAGTGACGCTTTTACGTGATAATAAAGTGAGCGAGGTTTGCGCACTTTCTAGACTATAATCTGTTCAGAATTTGTATGAAACGTTCGTTTTATATGGTGCAATGTTTCGGGATGACATCTGTATATTTATACTGGATTCGTTCTTCGCCCTTTTGCCAAAACAGCTTATACTACTGTTTCAGCTATTAAAATAGTTCAGTTTTGTAAGCAGTGGCAAAGTGATTATATTTCGTTAATTTCAAGTTAATTTTAACGTTTTAACGCATTTTATTTCGTTAAATATTGTTGTTAAAAAAAAATATATATATATATATATATCCGGCCAGCGGAAGACTGATAACAGTCTGATTTAATTTTGCCTTCTCAAATCATCACGACTTGCCTAAAAAAATATCTATAGATATAAAGCACTTAAAGTATAAAACAATGTTAGTTTAAACGTTAAACCTAGATAAATGTGTGCTATTAGGCGCATATCCAATCGATTGTGCGGAGAGTGGAAAGTTAAAGCCGCTTTGCAGGACATGGAGGCGCCAGCGCGATCACATTTTTTCAGTATAGAAACCATTTTAAATATTCCGTCAATTTTGCTGATAAAAGTAAGAATAATGCATCATTCCAAACTGTAAATGGTCTACTTTTATTTGTGTGCACTCACAATATCAACAAAACGTTGCAAACAGTGCTTCTAAAGAAAACAAACATGATGCGCTTTCTGTCGTCTCAGCAGGAGCGCTTCACAAAAATGAACCGAAAGTCAGCGAATACATACCTCACAAACATGATACATATATCTATAGAAAGCTTTAAATTATAACCTAACGAAATACAGCAAATCGAAAACAAAACCTATTTCATGTAATCTGTAAAGATGCATTTCTCTCTAAAGGCGCATCCAAAGAGGAGATGGCGAGCCAGGATCGTCACCTTCATCCTTACAACACTGACTCAGAAAACACAAGTTTATTAATGAATAATTAAAAAATCTATTTACTATTTCTCCCCGACACATTCATGGTAATAACTTTTGCCGGTGCTTTGCGGCAAGCTATAGCCTTGTTAAGATATAGCGTGTGCTTGAACACGGAACTGCTGCAGCTGCGCGGAGGGCGCGCTCAGTAACGGATGGTAAAGTTCAGGAATGAATAGTATGCGATTTATGACAAAATCGTTAATATTTGTTCTTAACGTGTTTCACCTTTAGTAACAACGAATCGAAACGGATACATTTCAAGAGACACGGAAAAAGACAGGAAAATCAGAAAAGCAGAGTGCACATTTGGTTAAAAATGAAAGGCTGTCAACTGACACTTAAAACGGGAAGCATCGCCAGATTCTAGAGTCAAAAGCTCGTCCACAGTTTTGTAAACGTTGGTAACCTTTTTAAGTTATTCTTGTATTGCATTGACTGCTTTGGTGCGTTGCAATACGGTAGGGCATTGTTTTGATGCTTATCCGAAAAAGATTTTTTCTTTTCCTTTTTTTTCCCCCATTTTTTTTTCTTGCCCCCCCTGACTCAAGAGTCAAATGTCGCCCATGGTCGCAGTGTTGTCTGCGTGGTCCAGCACATGCTTGCCTTGTAAGCGCCCTTTGAGACAGTTCAAGGCAAGACGTACTGCTAGCAACTCTAGGCAGTTGATGTACCAGTGCAGTTGGGTGCCCGTCCAAACCCCCGACACTGCCTGCTAATCCAAAGGAGCTTTGATGGTCCGAAGGAGCCAGCAAAACAGACTGGGGAGCACTAGCCTGGCCCCCAGACACCGTACAAGTGACACCAAGGGGACCACCGATGTTCCCAAAGAAGGACAGCAAAGGGGAATGCAGGGGGGATCTCTTTTTGTTACATATTTACTTTCATCTTTATAATTTCTTTATATATATATATATAATTTCATAGTTCAATATTTATTCTTTTGTATGTTGAATCTGAATATTTATTTCCAAAGCAACTTTTTTGGAATGTCTATTTAGTGCATTTCTAAATTATCAATAACTAATCAATAACTAATCAAATGATGTGGCGATGTGAGATTTGCTCTGACCCCCCTGAAGGTCCCAGTGTAATTCGCACCATGACTGTATTCACAAAAAAACAAAAAAAAAACAAAAACAACAACAACAACAAAAAAAAAACATTAAAGCTAAAAGTTTCTCCGAATGTGGACATTTAGGAGCAACTTACAAATGCGGAGCATATCATTCCTAAATAGAGGAATCATCTCATCTCATGTTTTTCATCAAAGAGTTCATAACACATTTCAATGCTAAATGTAGCACCTAATCCCAGGAAAGCATAGACGTGCTCAAGATCCTAATCTCAAAGCAGTTTAGAAGTAATAAAGTATCGGCTTTATTGCGAATTAGATTAACAGCAACAGCCATGTTTCAGATTGTTTCTAAGATTTAAGAGTCCTCAGTGAACTTCTTATTAGTGAATACAGTGGCTACAGTGAATATAGTGGCTCATTAGTGAATACAGTGGCTTAATTAACAAAAAAATAAAGCATCAACAGGCACTGATATTTTTCAACAGCATTTATTAACTACTTCACTTCCAAGATCATGTAACCGTGCAGCTGTCAGTGCACTATTGTCATGAATCTGGTCGGTGACCTGGGTCCGCTCACCACCAGATGTCGCTCTCGCTCCATCATTTCACACTGACTGTTGGATTACACCCCAGACTACATCTCCCGTCATGCAGCGCGCTGATTGGGTCAGCACCTGTGACCAATCAGGTGCGCTATAAAAGCCCCAGACTTTCCCCATGCTGATCACGGAGTATTGTGATTATCTTTGTGGTTATTGTTGTTTTTCGTAGTTCCCAGTTCCTAGTCCCTTAGTTCCCTAGTTCCCGAGTTCCCCGTGTTTAGCTCTCTCGCCTGGCCATTTCATCTCGTCTGTCTCGCCGCCTGCCTTCTGGACTCTAGTTCGTTTCACGGATTATTCCCTCGTCTCGCTCCCTAACGGATTACATTCGCCACGGATCGACCCACGCCTGCTACAAGGACTATCCCCACGCCTCGCCTTTGTTATACCTGTTTGCTACTGTTCTGACCCTGCCTGTTCGACTATGTCTCTGTCTTGTCATGTCAATAAAAGCTTGCAGATGGATCCGCTCGCCTCTCGTCTCCCTCTCACCATTACAACTACAGATCCTGTGAGGAACAATTTCACTCATTCTCTACTATAGGCAGTGGTTGAATTATAAAAAAATGGGATGGTGGGGTGGTGTATCCTGTGATTACACATGATTACAAAATTTGTTAAATTTTTAAACTTGTTCATTTAACAACAACAACAAAAATCTTTATTAAATGAAATAGTTTATGAGTTGCTTTCACCCTCAAATGTTATTATAGTTTTTTTATTTTTCATTTTTGGGGGGGACATTTGGTCCTCACAATGTAGATTAAAACAATTCACACACTCAAATGAATGCACACAATCTCTGTGTGTCTGTGTTCCAAATTACCTAATGCCCCTTATTTATAGGTGTGCGATATTGACAAAAATGATATAATATTTTTTGGGGATTTATGTCAATAGTGATAATTAAACTATATTTTGCTGTGTTTTTGTGCAGTAGGTGATGGCAATGAATGATTAATTGAATCCTTCAGTTAAAAGATTCTAAACCAGTGGTTCTCAACCTGTGGCCCGCGGGCCGCTTGCGGCCCGTCACGAATCCACATGCGTTAATGCGACGTAACGTCTCCGTTCCCTCCTTCAGGGAACAAGGGTTACGAGAATAACCTAGACGCTCCCACTCAGTCAGTCACGTTCGATGTTATGTTGACTGATGTCACTGAGGTCCCTCTGGAAAATGCCACAAACCTGAACTACGTTATGTAATTGAGGACAAATGCTGACAGGCAAGTGTGTCAGAACAAATGGCAACACGTAACCTGCCCAAGCAAACCGTTGGGGGGCGGAGCACAATGACAGAATGTAAGTCGTGGAAATAGAAGGATTTTTTTTTTTTCAGTTAATAAGAGGAACACGATGGGAAAAAAAACGTCTCAGGTTACGTATGTAACCATGGTTCCCCAAGGGAACGAGACGCTGCATCGAAAACGCTATGGGAACGCCTCCAGCGTGACCACGCTCTGAAACACGTGTGCATACAGTCCAATGGAGAAGCGAGACGTCACAGGCGGGGTGACGTAGAGACCAGGAAGCTTAAAAGCACGTGCGGTGCATGCAGCCAGCAGCTTCTGAATAGAGAAGCAAGCGCTGCAGGGATGCCGGAAGTATGGCCCGAGACGCAGCATCTCGTTCCCCCGGGGAACCATGACGTTCCCCTTCAGGAACTCGAGCTGCGTCGAAAACGCTATGGGAACGAGATGCCCACGCCACCAGACTTCAAATCCCTGCCTAGTGTGGAAGAGCACAGCTAGGGTGAGAGAAAAGGAGCCAGGAGTGGCACAAGTCCAGGAAAGAACCTTAATGTCAAAGGGGTGGACATTCTGCAGCATTCTGAAGCCAACTTAAGAGAAGATAGCCTTGACCCCCAAGAAGGGAGGGTCAGAGGACTCGAGGCTATGAAATAGCATCCCAACCAGACTTAGCAAAGCTACACCTGGCCAGAGGCCAGGGCTCAGCGCACCGCGGAGGAAACGTGTAACGAGGGGGTTCTTACCCACTGAGGAGCCACCCAGAGGGGCATGGTAGGCCAAAATAGCCGCCACGTAGACCTTCAGGGTGGAGTGGGCTAACCCTGTGGAGAATCGATCCTGCAGAAACCCCAGCACTGTACCAACTGGGCAGTTAACTGAGTCCTGCTGGCGGTCTCCACACCATGAAGTGAAAGGTTTCCACTTCAGGGCGTACAGTTTCCTCAAGGAGGGAGCTCTGGATTGGAGGATGGTCTCAACAACCTCAGTTGAGAGACCGGAAGCTATGAGGTGTGCCCCCCAAGGGGTCAGAGAGCACCTGAGGGGACATTGCGATGTCTAACTCTCACAAAGAGGTCCACCTGAGCCTGGCAAAAACACTGTCCAAATCTGCTTCACCACCTCTGGGTGTAGCATCCATTCCCCGGGCCTCGCTCCCAAGTTGAGATGCCCAGGAATAAGAACTGCTCTCAGCGAGAGGATTTTGTCCTGGGACCACACAAGGATCTGGTGCGCCTGCTTGTACAAGGGGTGCAACGCAGACATCCCTGGTGGTTGATGTAGTAGACCACCGCTGTGATGTTGGTGCGCACTAGCACATGGCGGTCTCTTAGGTCTGGGAGGAAGTGTTTCAGAGCCTGAAACACGGCCAGCATCTCCAGGCAGTGATATGCCAAGTGAGACGGCGGTCACTCCACAGACCATGGGCAGGGTGGCCGTCCATGACTGCTCCCCAACCGGTGAGGGACGCATCCGTCACTAGCATTACGCGGCAACAAGGAGCTCCCAGCACTGGGCCCTGAGACAGGAACCAAGACTTCCTCCACATGTCCAAGGCACGTAGGTATCACACTTTTCTTGGCGTTCAGCCTCAACCCCAACACTTTCATATGAGCGAGAACGTCATCACAATATCGAACCCCCAAAGCTCTGAAACGATCTATTATCAACAATCGTTGATATAGATCAGTATGCGGATGCCCTGGTATCCAGAGGAGCCAGAGTAGCATCCACACACTTGGTGAAAGTGTGGGGTGAGAGTGCAAGGCTGGACAGAAGAACCCGACACTGGTACGCTTCGCCTCCAAAGCGAACCTCAGGAACTTCCTGTGTTGAAGGATGGATATGTGGAGTTATGCGTTCTTCAGATCTGAACGCAACCTCCCCCTCCTTCTTCAGAACAATGAAGTACCGACTGTAGAACCCGGACTCCCTGACGTGAGGAGGGATCACCTCGATGGCCTTCCTTAAGAGAGTGTCTACTTCCTGTTCCATGACCAGACCTTGCTCGGGGCCCACCAGAGTGGGAAGACCCCGTTGAAAGGTGGTGGCGGAGTGCCAAATTGAATGCGAAAGCCTCGCTCTACAGTGCGCAGGACCCAAGCAGATACATTTGGCAGTAGTTTCCACACTGCCAAATAATCTACTAAGGGATCCAGTCTCTCGAGACTGGCCTCTGGTGTTGTTTGAGCTGCGGCAGGAGACAACCGAACTAGCTGCTGTAGAAACCCAGAAAGTGAGCGCTAGATCTAGGGAGAAAAGCAGAGATAGGGCAGACCCGTCTCTAACCCGTCGGTAGATCTATGTGCGATCCCCACGGCCACAGTTTCCGCTCTGCCTCGGCAAAAGCAGGACCTGTGCCGCGGGGAAGTTCACGAGGGCTCCCTCCTCGAAGCATGTGCAGCGAGAGTGCGGGCAGTCAGCCCCCTCAGGAACTGACACAGCCCGCTTCGCCGCGAGCTCTCACTCAAAGGGGGAAGGACCGCAGCGTGGGCTTCCGACCCAGAGAGAGAGCACTAGATCTAGGGAGAAAGGCAGAGATAGGGCGGACCCGTCTCTAACCTGTCTGTAGATCAATATGCGATCCCCATGATCACAGTCGCCGCCCTGCCTCGGCAGAAGCGGAAGCTAAGCCTCGGGGAACGCAAACACGGGCAGTCAGCTCTCTCGAGAACTGACTCCCATGCTTCGCTCCCAAACAGACAACAAATAGGCTGTGTGTATCACCACCCGAAATAGCGCAGGCAGAGAGGAACACACAGTCTAAAATGCCGCTGCTTATATTCGTAACAATGCTTAGTAGGACATAGTGACACTCTCAAATAAAAGCTGTGCAAACTAGCACAAAAAACAGAGTGACACACACACACAGAGCGCTTGCTGAAAGACAGAAGCTGCCGGCTGCATGCACCGCACGTGCTTTTAAGCTACCTGGTCTCTACGTCACCCCGCCTGTGACGTCTTGCTTCTCCATTGGACTGTATGCACACATGTTTCAGAGCATGGTCACGCTGGAGGCATTCCCATAGCGTTTTCGATGCAGCTCGAGTTCCTGAAGGGGAATCATGGACAAGGCTACCAAGACATAATGCCACATCTGGAGGGGGTGAAGGAACCCCCCTACCAGCACAGTAGCAAACTACTCCGCCTAGTTCGAACTGGAGGGCATGGAGGACCCAGAGTTCACCATGGGGAACAACTGGGAAAAAGTGCACGGATACATAATGGAATGGCGCAGCCGTCCTCCCGCAAATTACCTGATTTTACCTTAACACTGTCTAACACTCGATGGCTGCCCTGTCAATTCTTCATCATCAGTTAGGAATCTAAGTGTGCCATTTGATAGCAATCTTTCCTTTGCAAGTCATGTTTTTTGCATTTGTAAAACCACATTTTTCCATCTCAAAAATATATCTAAATTATGACCTATGCTCTCAATGTCAAATGCAGAACCGTTAATTCCTGCGTTCATGACCTCAAGATTAGATTATTGTAATGCTTTATTGGGTGGTTGCTCTAAACCCTTAATAAAATACAGCTGGTCCAAAATACAGTGGCTAGAGTTCTTACTAGAACAAAGAAGTATGACCATATTAGCCCAGTTCTAATTACTTATAAAGCTCTGAATGGTTTAGCTCCTCAGTACTGATCACACTATAGTCCTTCACATCTGCTGCATTCTCAAAACTCTGGCCATTTGATAATACCTGGAATATCAAAATTAACTGTGGGTGGCAGATCTTTTTCCTATTTAACACCCAAACTCTGGAATCTACCTAACGTTGTTCGAAAGGCAGACACTCTGTCAGTTTAAATATAGATTAAAGAGCAATCTCTAACCTAGCTTACACAAAACACTAGATTTGCCCCAAAGACAGATCCACAACAAAAACCACGTCACCTAGATGGTCATCGGCACAAGACCACAGGAATCAGATGAGTCCTCTGCACAATCTGACTGCTGCAGCCTGGAATTAAACTGCTGATTTCATCTGGCCAGATGAAAACTGCCCCCCTGACTGAGCCTGATTTCTCCCGCTACTTGCTTGGGTGTGTGTCTAACACTGATAAAAAAGTGATTTCACTAAAAGTGCATTACACAAGTGTAACATTCCACCCATGTGTTTTTGGATGCGGTTGTTATCTGGCAGTGACAGATGGCCACGATCGCTGCTTCACATGTCTGGGCATCAAGCATGCTGAAGTGGCATTCATGGATGAGTCATGTACCCACTGCGGGAAAATTACAATCCTAGAGTTGTGATCGAGACTACTACCTCAAAAGGGGTGGTAAGGGGAGGCTCCGCAGCCAGTGGAGTTGCCTGGGGAATACGCTGGATCTTCTAAACAAAGTGTTTCAGACGTATCCTTCGCACTCCTCCTGATGACCAGATGATGACTGCTGCATCGGAGGGGACTGCTGCGCATGACTGCTCTCCAAGAGGATCAGGGTCGAATGGAAACCTCTGCCGTTTCTGAAAACCTTGAGGTTGGATGATTTATTTCTTGGGACAGCTCGTGCTGGTTCTTAGCATCCTGTCCCAGTCCCATTCTTCCCGGAGGTGCATAAGGAAATTACTAGGTCAGCACCTTTTACTGTCTGAAACAGACCTAGTGTCTCTTCCTCCCTCACTACCCTAAATGGCAGCCAAGGGGTATGCAGAGATCCCCCTGGTGGAGCAGTTGGTTGCGATGAAATCGTGTTCCAAGCACTGCTGCCACCTTGCCACCTGGCAGGATAAACTGTCTAGTCTAACTGGCAACGCTTATGGAGCCTGTGGGGAGGCAGTCACATACCAGCAGTTGTACAAGAACTGCATACAGCAACTGACCTCGCACAGCAAGCAATGAAGTGTCACTGCGTATTCTCTGGGTCTAACATTGTCCACACTGGTGGTCCAGGAACACCATCTCTGGCTTTGTCTTGCTGACATGAGTGATACAGAGAAGATCAGGTTTTTAAATGCCCCCATGTCCCAGACCAGCCTTTTTGGAGACACAGTCAAGAGCTTTGCCCAGCAATTCTTGGCTGCACAGAAGCAGATGCAGGCGATCAAACACATCCTACCTGATCGCCGGCTGCAGTGCCCCAGTCTGATTGTTGATAGGGTGTATCTGCCCCATGCAGCAGCAGCAGCCTCCATCAAAGCATTGTTGGGCCCGTCTAGACCCCTGCCAAACCTGGTGGCAAGCGGCCGAGTTCTGAGATGGGTGTGGCAATGCAGCACTCGCTGGGTGAAAATTACACTGGCCTGTCACAAAACCTTCGGCCCATGGGCGGACCCTTCATTTCTTTCTCTGTCTTTCTCACACAGAATAACCTCCTGGTCAGCAACCAGTCTGGTTTCAGAAGTGGACATTCAACGGAGACTGCCTTTCTCTCAGTTGTTGAAGCACTAAGACTGGCAAGAGCCAGACCTAGTGTCTCTTCCTCCCTCACTACCCTCAATGGTGGGGCAGCCAAGGGGTATGCAGAGATCCGTTTCTATTACCTTTGTTTTCTCCCCCTGCCTTTCTCTTCACGAGTTCATCAAACAACAGTGGTGAGTTGAAATCGTTCTACAACCACAGTGAGTAATGGCTTCTTCTCCTTTTCTGGTTGTTTGCACTGCCTGCCATATGCATAGCTTGTCGATCTCTGTCAGCAGTGAGAGATTCACATGTGATAAATGCAGGGACATAGATAGGCTGACTTCAGATTTCAGAACTAGAGACACGCATCCAAACATTAATTGAGGATAGTAAGAATGTGAGGGCCTTAGATACAGCTTTGGATGCGACTAGCTCAGGGAGTCCTGTACATTGTTCGGTTCTGGTAACTTCACCTTTGCAGCAGGGCAACTGGGTGACTGTGAGACGGCATAGTCGCGGGTCAAAACACCGCTTTTCCATTCCAGTCAGAACATCAAACAGGTTCTCCCCACTCAGTGATGCATCCACTGAGAAACCTGATGAAAGTGCTCTAGTTATTGCCGATTCTATTGTACGGAACGTGAAAATAGAGACATCAGCCACCATAGTCCAATGTTTACTGGGAGCCAGAGCGCCTGACATCTTGGCAAATTTAAAAGTGCTGGCTAATGCTAAATGTAAATTCAGTAAGATTGATATTCACGTCGGCACTAATGATGTTCGACTTCGCCAGTTGGAGATCACTAAAAATAATGTTAAAGAGGTGTGTGAACTTACAAGTATGATGTCAGACACTGTAATTTGGTCTGGTCCCCTCGCTGCTTATCGTGGTGATGAGATACATAGCAGACTGTCGTCACTAAATGGCTGGAAGTCTAAGTGATGCCCACAGAATAACATAGACAATTGGACGAGTTTTTGGGGCAGACCTGACCTCTAGAAAAGAGATGGTCTTCATCCCTCCAGGGGTGGTGCTGCTCTTCTCTCTAGTAATATGGCATATAGTCTTAGAGTTTTTACTTGACTAACTGGGGCCCAGGACAGGAAGCTGACAGATTGGCTAAACCGACCGTCCGCTAGCTGCCTCACGTCACCGGAATCAGTTAATTCTCAGCAAATAGAGACCCTTTCACCTAGATAATATGCTATAGTGTCTGTTCCCCGAGCTAGAAAATACAAAAAACGTCCAAACCAATTTAAGAGTAACAATCAATAAAACAATCAAACAACAATCAAGAAACAAACAATAAAACTTGGCTTATTGAATATCGGGTCCCTTTCTACAAAAGCACTTTTTGTAAATGATGTTGTAAATGATGTGCTCTGTTTGACAGAAACCTGGTTTAAACCAGATTATTACATTATCTTAAATGAGTCTACCCCACAAGATTACTGTTATAAACATGAGCCACGTCTAAAAGGTAAAGGGGGAGGTGTTTCTACAATTTATAGCAATATCTTAGCAATATCAGTGTTTTTCAGAGAACGGGCTTCAAGTATAACTCGATTGAAGTGATGGTGCTTCATATAACATTATCCAGAGAAACAAGTGTTAATGATAAATCCCCTGTGACGTTTGTACTTGCTACTGTATACAGGCCACCAGGGCACCATACAGACTTTCTTAAAGAATTTGCTGATTTTCTATCTGAGTTAGTGTTGGCTACAGATAAAGTCTTTAAGAATGGCATCTAGGCTAATATTAGTCTGTGTCTTTTTTATTCCGAGGTCACCTTAACCACCAGATCCAGTCCGTATTCAGATCAGATGGTCACTGCAGTCCCCCAGATCCAGAGAGGATCCTAGAGAGGACTTCTACAGCCCAGAATGTCAGCAGAGACCACGTCAACTAGATGAGCACCAGAGACGGATCCCCAGTGAAGACCACATCACCTAGACGGCCTCTGGCACAAGAACACGGGTACCAGATGAGTCCTCTGTGTCTGGCCAGAGGTGAACTGGCCTCCCGACTGAGCCTGGTTTCTCCCAAGGTTTTTTTCTCCATTCTGTCACAGATGGAGTTTTGGTTCCTTGCCGCTGTCGCCTCTGGCTTGCTTAGTTGGGGACACTTAGTTTTCAAATGATATCATATACCATTTGAACTGAACTGCGCTAAATGATGACATCATTGAATTCAATGACGAACATTGAAAATTGAGTGTTTGCTGTTGCCCTTTTGCATTATTGATGCACTATTTCCTATTTAATACTGTACAGCTGCTTTGTCACAATTTTGTATTGTTAAAAGCGGTATATAAATAAAGGTGACTTGATTTGACAAGAGCGGATTCCAAATCTTCAATACATATCTTGCTGGATCTGTCCGCTGTTTTTGACAAGGTAAACCACCATATCCTCCTGTCAACCCTATTGGCAAAGGGCATCTCAGGAACCACACTCCAGTGGTTTGAATCTTACCTCTCAGACAGGTCCTTCAAGGTATCTTGGAGAGGTGAGGTATCCAAGTCGCAAAATCTAGCTACTGGCGTACCTCAGGGCTCAGTTCTTGGACCACTTTTCTTCTCTGTCTACATGGCATCACTAGGTTCTGTAATTCAGAAACATGGCTACCTCTCATTCCATTCTGATGATCCAATGATAGCTTCTCAGATCTCAGCTTGTCTAACAGACATTTCTTGCTCGATGAAGGACAATCACCTTCAGCTCAACCTTGCCAAGACAGAACTGCTTGTGGTTCCATCAAACCCATCGTTTCATCACAATTACACCATCCAGTAAGGTACATCAACCATGACTCCTTCAAAAACAGCCAGAAACCTTAATTGTGATTGATGGCCAGCTGACTTTCTCAGACCACATTGGTAAACCTGCCCAGTCCTGCAGATTAGCTTTATACAACATCAGGAAGATCAGGCCCTTTCTTTTGGAACATGCTTCACAACTCCTAGTTTAAGTTCTTGTTCTGTCCAGGCTGGACTATTGCAATGCTCTTTTGGCAGGTTTTACAGCCAGTTCAATCAAACCTTTACAATTATTACAGAATGCGACTGCAAGATTAAGTTTTAATGAACCGAAAATAATGCACGTCACAACTCTCTTCTTCAGTTTGCACTGGCTATCAATAGCTGCTCGCACAAAGTTCAAGGCATTAATTGCGTTTTTGCGGGAGCACTCTGAGCACCTGAAGTTGAAAAAAATGCAACTCTGAGCGGAAAAACTTTTTTTAAAAGTCACCAAAAAAGGCAGTGCAGTGCGCCTCACGTTTTCAGACGTAAAAAAAAGCGTTCGCTGTGATTGGGGCCTAACTCTAGCACTCTCTATTCTAATCCTATTCTTTAAAAATGTAGTGTCTGGACCAATCAGACATACATTAATAGTTACATTTAATGAATAGTCTTTAAACACAACAAGCCAGCTATATGCTGGAGCTCT